>JAURVB010011399.1:0-14952 GCA_033002965.1 Piper betle | reverse complement strand
GAATGAGATAATGATTTAATGTCATGGTAGATTATTATGTGTTATCGTATTTTCATAAAATATTATATATTTTCTTTTGGTTTCTCATTTATTATTTTGTCTTGTTTTTGCTTGTACATCACAGCATGCATGTAGGACCGCGTTAGAACCCTATCATTCTCATTTATGCATTTCATATTTGCATCTTCATCTTGAGACGCCGAGAGTAGATCCTGGTCGGCTTAACCGAATCTAGTAGATTAACGAACGGTTCGGTCGCCGGTGACATTTCCGGGTCGGTTCACGGGTGAGCCGAAACGGGGTGTTACACTACCTCCATATTTCTCCGACCTTGAGCACGAAGACCGAATACTCTCAGACAGTCGATTTTAATACCCTTTAAACCACAAGTCCAGATATGCACTGTACTAAACAGTACCCGCAAACCTCCACGTTCTCCGGGTGTGAGGAATTCAAACGCAGAGTTGTCAGGATCCCTCAGGAATGGAATAGTCTGTTGCACTAATCCAGAGCCCGCTTTGACTGTCACGACATCCGCTTATGGTACATACAATCGGTTTCTCCATCTCTCGTCTCACTGAAAACTCGATATATATTTTTATATATATATATATATATATATATATATATATAGAAGCCTGGGAAGGGATTTATATAATAGGCCCGAAGGCAACTTGTGGTGGATCTTGTTTTCGAAATCATCCTCGAGGGATTTCATCCTCGAGGAGTTATTAATCCGAAAAACTGTTTGGTTAAATGGCCCGAGTTAAGTGGGATCCAATAAAATGCCACTTAACCCGTCCTGCAAATAATAAAATAAACACACAATAGAAAAGAACGTAAAACAGAGATGAGTCCTAAACGGACCTGGTAGAAGCTCCAAACGTGTTATCGCACCTAAGGGGCGAGCTCCCACTTCATACCTACACATCAAAACTAAATATTAACACCCACTAACTAAATGATGCATCAAACTCAATGAACATCACACACAATATAATAATCATTCGTCACAATCAACAATTAATAATCATAAGTATGAAAATAATTCTAATTCAACCTATTCATACTCAATTTTATTGTATTTTTCCTAAGTTACATCGTACTCGATTAACATGCTCAGGTTAATTCACCTACTTAGATCACCAACATTTATCCATTACCAATCATATCATGCATATCATTACTTCTTTCATGCTTAGACTTTTATCATAGGAATCAATCAATCATATCATGTTGTGCTAACAATTATTAATTTTAAATAACTAACTCGGAGGTAATTATACCTCACGCCATCGGCAATCGGCGATGACTAGGGTTTCGTCGCGCATCTCAGAGCTCAAATTCAGCACTCATCGGCGTCCGAAGTTCGATTGGGATCGACTGGATGAGCTCCACGGAAGATCCGGCGAATTCCAGCAAATCCAGTTTTCTGCGGGCTTCGGCGGTTTCGCAGCTTCGAGGTTTTTCGACGACAACCGCAGGTGGACGTCTACTGGCTAGAAAGCAATGGTATTGGGTACCATTGGAACCGGCTAGGCAAGCCCGACGCATCTACGACGTCGACATGGTCGGCGGAGGTGGCGGCTCACCGAAAAATGGCTAAAATAGTAGTGGCGGTGATGGGTGATTCGATCTGGCCGGCCTAGGCGGCGATGGCCTCCGCTCTGGTCGGGAAAAGTGGTTGGGTGGTCAAGGGTGTCGAGGCGACCACCCGATTATGGCGACGACGGCCGGCGGCGCGCGATCGGCGACGGAAGCGCGGCGCAAAGGCAAGGCTTCCTCGCGTCGTGGCAGCCAAATGGTGGCCGAGCCTGGTCGGTGCGGCACGGTGATGCCCTGGTGGGGCTAGGCGATGCCGATCTGTAGCAGGGTGGCATCCACGGCAGCGGCGGCAACACTGCACAGTGGCGGCGTCGGGGCAAGGGTTTGGGCGAGGAATGTCAGGGGTGAGAAAAAATAACTGGGTGGCAATATCGTAAATAATACTTGACTTGTGTTTGGCTCGAGTCAAGAATAATAACTAAGTCGTATTAAATTTTAAAAAAATTCAGAAAAAATCCTATAAAATCAAACAAACACCAAAACATCATAATGATATGCTCTAGAACTATCAACTCACCCAAATTACCCATAACGCGTCCTAACGCGATAAACGGTCTAAGACTAATTCTACGATATACTATATATAAAAAAAAGTTACTGGAATACTCTCATATATCTGATAACTCATTCTATTCTGTAGTGTTAGTGATGTTATTATCATATACTTAGGTACGCATGACCCTCATAGTTCATACATATGACTGACGTCAGCTCAGATACACATATTTTGAAACTAACTGACTTAAAAATGACGGTCAAACGACCGATTCTAAATCTAAAACCCCGACTCGAATTTTGATGTATTTTACGCTCTACCTTTCGCCTCTCGCTCAATCATTGTAATGGTTTTACTCATCTTATTGCTGCTGTCCTGAACCGGTTGTCTGATGCATTTTTTGCAGCGAGACTTATCGCTGCTATGATCTGCCATTCTGTTCGCCAGGTATGGTACTGTCTCAAGTGATGTGATGTTTGTGTTGTTTGTTGCTCTCCTCTGTCTAAGAGATATTTATACTTTCTTTGATAACTAAAGTAGTCAGATTTGAAGATCCGGTCAGGATGATTTAGTGCAATTAGATGCAATTGATTAAGCTCAAGAAAAATTGACGCAGATCATATCACTGAAAAAAGAAGATCCTGGAGAGGTATTGAATGGAGATCGATTAGTGAGTGCTCCGTATGAGCTGAACTTTCGAGTGGACAAGCAGTCTGAAACAGTTTTTAAAAAGACTGTCTTTAGAAGATGTACGCAACCTTCTGGATGCCGTTTAGAAAGACTATTACTTCCACATGCATTATGATGACCTTCCATTTTGGGTTTTTATTGGGAAATTTGACAAGGATAACAAGCTAGATGCTAGCGAGTACAAGTTCTTGCTCTTCAAACACATCCACTTTGATATTTTGTACAATAATGTTCTAGTGCCCCTGCTGTTCTTAACAAATTTTCATCGTCCAAACAATTATTTAATTGATTTGAAGTTATATTCGATTTTGGATCTTTTGATCATTGAAGTATCCCCATGTGAAATTCCATCTTGTTTACAAATTTACGAAACTATGATCTGGAGTGTTTTGAACTGCAATATTTCATTTGTATATATGATCGACGGGTCTATGATTACATTGCATCTTGCGAGAAAAAGGAACTATAGACACCATTATAAGACACCGTTATGATGTAAGTGGTAGGACTTGCATTGATCAGTTTTTGAAGTTCCTATGCACCATTCCATTTATTGACACCGCTGCTTGCAAATTGCATAGAAGAGAGAACAATCAGACATAAATATTATCAATTCAATGGGGAGAAAAGTTGTGAGATCAACACATACAAATGGTGGTTTTATGCTAATCATAATTCTCAAAAGGATGAAAAAAGCTAATGTCAAAGTAGATGATGATATATATAGAACTGGTTCACAGTTAAGTTCCGCGAATGTTGACAAACCAAGCAAATCCCGGCAGCAAGTCTGAATAGAACAAACTATGCTAGTAGGAGCAGTTACCTTTTAAACATTACCGAATTCTGGAGAGTTTTACAATACTCGGCAATTATAGGAGATTTCTTCACCATATCCCATATCCTGGCCGAGCTACTCAACCAATCACGTTCAGTGATTACTTTCGCGAAGGACAGGCGGTTCATGCCTAATACCTTATGCAAACAAAAAAAAACAATTTCAAATAATTATACATGATAGATTGGCATGTGGATGAGTAAAAGGTGAATGATATAAAATGTTCATTGATGCACATCTAGAGGGAAACACAATAAATAGAAAAAATTTTGGGACTTGGGTATATCAACGAGAAATCTTCAGCTGTTCATAGAGCAAATAATTCCTGAAATTTCATTCCCGACCAACTGGCATACATCAGAGGAGAAAAGGGTTTACCTTATTACGGAGTTCTTCCAAAGAGGATGCATAACTTGCATATTGAGCTTGGCTTATATCATCCAAAATTTTTGATGGGAGCACAGATAAGTTGTAATCGGCCACAACTGAAGTATGCCTTTCCACATTTGATTTGTCAGTGGATGTTTTACCAACATCTGATAACTTACTTTTACCGAATGATGAAGATTCAAAGAATTGGGACAACCATTTCCTTAACAGGTCAAGCTTGCCCGGATATATATCTCGATCTTGCAGTCTAAACAACAGATGAGCACAAAATTACCAACTCCTTCAAAGGTGTTGGAATTTCCAGCACACAACAATAGATAGAACTGAAAAGCTTACTTTGTATGTACAAACACAGGAGTAGCCAAGTATTCTTCACTAGCATTTTGCAAATCTTGTGTGAAATTTATGCCTTGGGTATAGGAAGCCCCTAAAAGAGATGGATCAGGGATGGCATGTTTCAACAAATCAACCTGCATATACACGTATACTCAACTTAAAGTGAGGTTGAACGAGGCAATAACCCATGAAAAAAAGCAACAAATTGCATAGGACAGGAATGCATAGAGTAAATTCTATCATTCCCACCTACCATAAACTGATCAAAACAATCACAAAAACAAGTGTCATCCAAGCACAAAATCATGCAATGATGAAAATTTAAGAAAGATACTTAATTGTAGATACAGTTGCAATTACCAAGTTACATTTCAGCAGGCTATGTTTCATGCTTACCTTTAACAATCCCACATTTCTGGAGATTATAAATCATTAATGCAAAAATAACTGTTCTATCAAATAAACACCCAACCTCATAAGGACACATAAACCAGAACAAGAAGTGTACCGTGAGCATGAGATGCCACATGTTAAAATCATTAATTCCTTCTGTTATCACCAGAATAACATGACAGATGGAGGCCAGGAAGACACCAAGCTAGAGTGGTCCTTGCACATGAAAAGCAGATCGCCATAAGAGCTGTATTACTAGCAAAGTAAAATGCCAAGAAAAGTTCTGTAGAAAATTTACTATCATGCACCCGTCAATTGTAATTTATCTATACTTGTGTTTAACACAATTATCTTTCAGATCAAAGCACTAAAGCCTTCTGTTTTAAGCTGAAAGTCCTCACAAGATCCCAAGTCCAAGATTTTTGAAGTTTACACATTAACTCAGAGGTATTTTATTACGGAATTAAACTCTCACGTTTTTGCTTTTAGCATGTTCTAATTTATTGAAATAGTTTGAGAAAACAAACTGTAAAGAAAAATAGAAGAATGCAAAATGGTACCTTCTTACCTGTATCGTCATCAATTCATGAGCCAGATCAGCAGAGATTGATTCACCATTTACAATAGAAATTGTGGAAGAACCATCTGGCTTCATCATCTCAGCTAAAATAGAAGGGCTAAATACAGGCTACACAAGTAAAAAGCAGCTTAAATCATCCTGCATAACCTTAATTATAATGAAGCAAATAATACCAGCTTCAGCTGTTATGTATTCAAAGCTAAAAATATATAGCTAAAGATGAAAGATTTGATAAGAACAGACCTGGGTATCAAGAAGTATAAACCGTTCAGCAGATATTCTTAGTTCAATGCCTGTAGTACAGTGCTTGGCCATTGCCCTCGTCTCTTCGGACTGTGTTGCAAAAGGTGGTAACATACCTGCAGGCACAGTTTAAGTTGCCCTGTTCAAGTTCAATACTAAAAAATGAACATGAAAAATATACGACCTTATAGAAGAATAGCAACACCAAATCCTCAGAAAGCAAGCATGCTTTTAGGAGTGTTCCAAAACTATGCGACTGTTGCCTCACATAAAGAAAAGAATGTTTGGTACACATATCATAAGCAAGGCAGAGTATTTCCTAGATAAGTAAGAATGAAAATGTTTCCTCCACATTTAACAGCTACAAAATGATTTTTGCAGGATGTCAGCAACAAACACATCAGTTAAACATGTTCAAAATCCTTTTTGCCACTTTAATCTTGGTTATTTAGCACCTTTAATATAATTGTCACAAATAATCCCGTGACACATTCTAGTCCTCATCAAACTAAAAAAGAGGACAACAACACTGATGGTACTGCATATAGGTTGATCAGAGATACCAACATTTTTCTCCCCAACAACAACATTGCTTTATTTATCATATATCATTGATCGCAAAGTTACAAAGAATCAGATACGTATCATAGACGATGAACACAAGCTGATTTTGCTAGTCGAGTTACAAGTTCATTGCTACTATAAAATACATGAACACTGCATAATTGGATTTACAAAGAGGTAATCCGCTACCAAGCAATAAGCACTTGACGTTTAAAAAACAAAAAGATTACATTTTTTTCTACTCGATCAATAGAAAATTACCCGGAGACGACGAATCAAAGCCGTAAAGCTCATTAAGAATCGTCGACTTCCCAGCTCCTGTCGGGCCAATCACACCCACCACCGTGAAATCCGTGTTCTCCGTCAAGAACTGCAACACCAAAGGCCACAAAGACGGTCACTTTCTTCTTCCTCCACTCCTTCCTCAACAAATCCGAACCAAAAAGGAACCAGAAGAAAACGGCGATTACCGGGAGAATCCGGTCGGTGTGGTACTCCCAGGAGTCGGAGAGGAGGTTGAGCGAGGGGAGGCGGGATCGGAGGAGGGCCGACCCATCTCGCTGCGCGCGAACTTAGCGACGGAGGAGCCGCCGGGGACGGCGCCGGGCTTCGCTAGGAGGATCTTGGGCGCCGTCGCCATCGCCGGCGCCGGTGAAGTGCTCGGCGGAGGTGGTCCGCCGGCGGCGAGGATGGGGAACCTGTTCTCACTGCTTGGGCTTTACTTCATATATCATGGGCTTATGACTTGCCCGGCCCATTTTTGAAGGCCCAAAAAGTTTTGGAATAGGAATAATTATAATTGTAATCGAGTCGAATTGAGCTATTTTGCACAAACAAATTATGTTTAATTAGTTGAGATGTCGTGTGGGACTGTCAATGTTAGATTATATTAATAATTTGTTATTTTAATTTTTTTGCATTTTAATCGGTTAAATATCCTATTTTTAATTAATCCTGATTTTTGATGGTCATTTTAATTAGTATTTTTAAGAATTGATTTTAAATGTATTAAATTCGGGATTATTATTTTGTACATTTAATAAATACTTAGGTTGAAGTTGATAGTTTGATGAGCTATGAACCTAGATTGAGCAACAGAGTGTTTGGTTCGGCTCTACTCAAAACTCGAGTTGGCTCGACTAATTACCTAGTTAATAAATATTTTCATAATAAATTTAACTGAATACATGAATAGATGAATTATGCAACATGCTTTCGTTTCTTTGTTTGTTTTTCTGTATGTATGTTTTCGCCTTGTCTCTGATTTATTGCAATATATTTGTTAAGTATTACATATATATAGAGTCAATTACCTCTTTGCAAGTTGATATATAAAAATTATAGTGACAACACATGATCTGCAAGTACACAATTAAAATCCACCATTTAGAGATGCAACAAGTAAGTTAATCAATGATTATTTTCCTTATCTTAATCTTGTCTCCTACCAGCTGGCTAATAAGCAGTATTCTACAATACAACAAAATAATACTTGAAATATGCATGCATATATTTGACTCTATATAATTATCTGTTGTCTATCAGATAATTTGGAGGAATGGCATGGTAATTATATATAAAATTTGTAGCAAGTATTGGAGAAGCTATGATCAAATCCCAGTGTCTTCCATCATTTTCTGGGTACTTAGAGCTGGAATCAAGGCAACCAAATATATTACACAAAATTCAATCAAAGATTGGAATCTCTGCATGTCAAACATTTTTTTTAATAGGTATTTTGCATGCCTAGTTTCTTTGCTTAGATATTGGATTCCCCAAGCTGGCTATTAACTATATCAATATCTAAAGAATTAACAATTTGGTTTATTCATATGAATAAAAACGAGTTATTCAAAGTCTTTAACAAAAAAACAGGGAGCATATACTTGGGAGGTGAACTCAAGAAATTAATCATGGGTAATTTTCTTTTTTATATAATTTGAATTAAATTTTCTGTAGTAGTACATTCATAAAATAAATGGAGAAAAAGGATGTGCTTTTTTTTATTTTGAATGGTTGGAGAATTCTTAAATCGATAATCATTTCTTCTTTTTTAAAAATAAAATTTACCATTGTTGTTAAATATTAATGTTAAAATTAAATAATAAACCTAATATATTGTTCTTTTTCCGCATCATAACGGTATTCAAACATATATATCAAGGGCAGGCTGGATCCAATCAATTTATGATTCGGATTTTAGAGAAATGAAAAGAAAAAAATCTTAGCTTTTTTATAAGGATTGAAATTGCTTCAATGTGAAACCAAAACTTCAAAAAATAAAATGTTTTTTTTGCACCCTCACATTGGGCGGTTTCAGACTTCAGAATGCTGATTGATGCTCTGAAAGTCATATATTGACATTATATATATATATATATATTATATATATAAGTTATAACTTCTCTCTTGATCATTTCCAATTATCAAATCATAGAATTTTGTTCTAAAATGAAATCATTAAATACTGTAAATAAGCAAATCCTTTCCAGAACCTTTAAACTTAAAAAATACCATGTTTTCTTTGTAATTATAAATATTTTGGCATTTATTTTTAAGTAATAAAATCAACAACCCACCATTTTTAAGGTGTATTATTCTTCCACAATTATGAAATTTAATTGCCCAACAACACATCTTTGACAAGGGCTGTTCCATCTTGTGAATTGAGCCAAATTAACATCTTTGAGATTGGGGTAATTCAACTTGTATGTTGAGCCCCAGTTTTACTAGGGTTCGAGTTGAGTCTATTTATGTTCCGGTTTAAGTCATAATTAAACCGAGTAAATTTGTATTTAGACTAAGATTTTATTTTGAGAAACAAAATATTTTAAACTGATAAAATTTTACATATTTTTATTGTAATAGCTACATGGTCACATTTTTTTTATTACTTTAGTTAAATTTCTTTAAAAATCTAATACGTATGTTCAAAATTCTATTTTTATACAAAATAACAAGATACAAAACAAGCTGATATACAGTAATTAACTTGAGGTCCAACTTGGATTCGAACTTTGTTTTAAATTTTTATCAATTCCTAATCGACCAAGCTTCATCCATGACATTCAGTTTTAAATTATTTCATAAATCATGTGATTATGTCCAGTTATGATAGTTACTAAAAATCTGGCTTAAAAAAAGGAAATTTTTAATTAGGCGATCAAGAAGAAATAATAATAATAATAATAATAATTATTATTATTATTATTATTATTATATATATATATAGACATGGGATGCGTGTCGTGCCAGCTTGGCACTCCCATCCGGATCGGACACGGCTTTCCTTTGGTCTACCAACTATCCAATTTTACCCTCCATCAATTCATCAAATTACAGAATACTCTTTCCTTAATAATTTTTTTATTTAAACCATCTATTCATTAAGTAATTTTGTCGAACTATTTCAAAACAACAGTAGCTGATTTTGGCCGATTAATTGATATCATATAAAACACTAGAAAAAGAGTCTACAACTAAAGTCAAATGATCAGTGTCACTTACATCATTGTCATTTTTTAGGCACCAGTCTTGATGAAATTTTGTAATGCCATTTTATGACCTCTCTTATATGTAGTGAAACATCATCGTTAACATACATTTTTTATGTAGTAAGACAATGAACAATGAAATAAAATGTGGGTCTTGAATAAAAAACGGCGAGCATGCAAAGGTATAGAATATTTGTATATGTATATATATATATATATATATGTATAGGTAGAGTTACACACTACAACAGCTAAAGCCAACCAAGCTCAATCCCAGTTGTCATCCAATTGCACAAACACATAAACATCTACCAGCACCAGCAGCAACTCCACCTAAGCACTACCAAAAACCCTAAAAAAATAAAACTAGTTGGTCCACAGACAGCAGGCTCAACCAAAACAACACGCCACACCAATTAAAAAGACCAAGGCTAATTTCGTCCTTGCAACCAAAACTGGGCTTCTTTTAGCAGCTTCACCTGTGGAGGCCATATCACCTTCTACTTCTTCCCCTCCTCCACCCCTTCCTCCTCTTTGATTTCTTCTCTTTTGCATTTGCAACATTGCCATTTATTGATAATTGATTGTATAGTTGGGAGGAGGGGAGAAAGGCATCTCAATTGGGTGCAAAATGGTTGGGAAGGTGGCCTTGTCGTTCCTTGTCATGACCGTGTCCTCTCTTGTTGTGTATGGCATGTCATTTGATATGATCTCCACCCTCACTTTTGAACAGGGCTATTCACCACTCTTTGGTGATGGCAACCTCGTTCGATCGAAAGACGACAAGTCCGTTCGACTCCTCCTCGACCGCTTCACAGGTATGGACCATGAATTCATAATGCATTACTGTATACAAAATGTTCATGGTTTTTGATTCATTTCTTGCATGGCTTTTGGCGTTAGGGTCCGGATTCATATCGTCGAGTTTATACGGTCATGGGTTTTTCAGTGCTTCGATTAAGCTCCCCTCCAATTACACGGCCGGGGTCGTCGTCGCCTTCTATGTAAAGCCTCAACTTTCACACAGCTGCTATATATATATATATATATATATATATATATTCTATATTGTCTTGTATTAATGAATATGTTCGATTATATATTGGTATATTGCAGACATCAAATGGGGATATATTTGAGAAGACCCATGACGAGCTCGACTTCGAGTTCCTAGGCAATGTCCGGGGTAAGGAATGGCGAGTTCAGACGAATGTTTACGGCAATGGCAGCACCAGCAGGGGTAGGGAGGAGCGGTACCTTCTCTGGTTTGATCCCACCAAGGAGTTCCATCGTTATAGCATCCTTTGGACTCCCTCCAATATCATGTAATTACTCACCAATCTTGTTAATTTTCTCATTAGTCACTTATTAGTCCTAATTTAAATTATAGCACGTATATTATAAATGAGCGTTAATTAGATGAACTGTGCCTCATATAACTTACTAATTTGAACCGATTAGCGATATTGATTGCCTTATCTTTTGTCTTTGAAATTTAAATTAATGTTACTCTCAATTGGCCTATTGTGTTACTAAGAAGAAAATAGGTTGTCAAAATTAAGAAGGTTGTTTTGATAAGACTTCTTTTTAAGTGTCTCAAAGTAAATATCTATTAATACCATTCATTGCAAGGCTAATTGCTGTATTAGTTGGAAACTGTTTTTCAGCTCATCAAAATTCTAGAGAATCTTAAGTTCATTGGAAATGATAAACGCTAAGCTGTCAATATTAGTGATTAATGAACAATTGAAGAAGGTGAATCAATAAATTGAGCTAACTTATGATTCTTACACCACCAACTTGTATGCTCTTCTCGTCTTTATTATATAAATTGGTCAGTTTGTAAGATTATTTTCATGTAAAAAGCTGTTGGGTTTTCTTCATAAACCATGAACAATTGAACTATATAGCTAAATATTCTTAATATATCATTTCTACACACCAGCTTTTATAAATTATATGATCACTTACGAGGCACTTTGTTATGTGTATATGTTTGTCAACGTGTAGCTAATGTGTGTTCATATATATATATATAATTGACAGATTTTACGTAGATGAGGTGCCAATTAGGGAAGTTGTGAGAAGTGAAGCCATGGGGGGTGACTACCCCTCCAAGCCAATGGCTTTATACGCCACCATTTGGGACGGCTCCGCTTGGGCCACCTCAGGCGGCCGCCACAAGGTAAACTACAAGTACTCCCCCTTCGCCTCCGAATTCAAGGACCTTGCCCTCCACGGGTGCGCAGTCGACCCGATCGAAATGGGCCCATCCTTGGACAGCTGCATTAAGGACGATGCCAAGCTAGCCACAGCCGACTGTGCGGTGATCACGCCGGAAAGGAGGTCGTACATGAAGAAGTTCAGGGAAATGTACATGACATACTCGTATTGCTATGATGCGGTGCGGTACCCGGTGGCGCCCCCGGAGTGTGTCGTGTCGCCGTTGGAGAAGCGGCAGTTCAACAACGTCGGGAGGCTTAAGTTTGGCGGCGTGAAGAGGAGCAAGAGGAGCCGGATGTGGGCGGCGGCTAATAAGCTAGGCAGCAGGTCAAGTATGTGAGCGTGCTTGCTAGTATGACATATATATATATATATATATATATATATATATATATATATATATATATGATTAATTATTCTGCGCCGGGTCCAAAAAGTTTTTTTGTGCCTTTTGCATCAGGGCCGTCCAATTATTAGGACGGCCCATGTCAATTTTTTTATTTTAGATCTGGGTCGTTTTTAAGATCAGACGACCCCAATATTAGGAAGGCATAAAAAATATTTTTTATACCTGGCACAAAATAACATTCCTATATATATACACACCTACATGCGTGGTGCTGGAGTGTAATGTAAATGGTCTTCATTCTAGGTTCCTGCAACATATTGTTTTGAAGGTATTGAATAATAATAATACAAATAAAATTCTTTTATGGATCATGCTAAATAATATACTAAGAACATTGAGAACAATAAGGGAATAGATTTGATATATCAATTAATCAGCAGCCAACTCCAAGAGACGTGTTTGGGGGAAGTTTGAGGGTAAAAACTTGGGTGGCAACAAACCAAGTAGAACTGATTTTTTGTCAGGCTTACAGGACCATTAGCCTCTCAAATTGAGTCTCTGAGTTTAGCTCAACTAGAAATAGTTTTAACGGTTCTTCTATATATTGAGTTTGGTTTACGTAAGTTTAATGGAATTGTTATTTGAAGCTCATTTTTTATTTTTTGAATTTAATAATTATATTTAATATAAAATGCATTAATATTTTCTTTTCAAATAAAAATGACTGGTTCTAGTTGAAGCACTTTCCCATCAACTCAATTCATCACTCGCTCGGCCAGCCATTTTTTTGGCCTTGTTGAATGTTTAGATCCCACATTATCAACTAAAATGTTTTTAAGGCAAATTATAATCATTTTTTTAAAAAAAATATCAGCTAGCAGGGTTTGTTTTTTATATACGTCGGCCACACCATATTACTATATTTATTTATCCTATTCTGGATGACTGTATGTAATCCAATTGGATCACATGACAAACTAACAAAACAAAATATAGAAAATCGCTCTACTGCTCAAAGTTTTATGCAAATTTCACTCTAAAATCGAAGAAATTAACAAGAAGTCATCATTTTTTAATATTTTAAATAATTTTTTATAATATATTATATTTTCAAATCAAATCAGCTTAAATTAGTGTATTTAAAACCAAACCGTATAAGCCGGTTAGACCCAATATACCCCCAAGGCACCTACCAGGTCAATTTTTTTGGGAAATGCATGCACATCCACGTGTTCATGCTCATGGAAAAAAATATTTTATTTTTTCTTATTTTCCAATTATTGTAAGAAATTTTTAAAACTTTTCATGTTATTTCACCTCGTTACATTTACATTTCATATGATATATTTTTAATTTATTCTACTTTCATGCAACCAAATGGACCCGAAATCATTTAGTTTAGAAGGGGATTTGAGTTGTTTTGGTGCATGATGTATATTAAATCATGTTTTTCCTGGCAATTTATAGTACTTAAAATACATGTACTTGTGTGGATTGTGTACCCTCAATTGTGTATTGTGTTTTTTTAGCTATTTTTATTAATCCAGTGAAAACAGTAAATTGGAAAGTGCTTATCTTTGATGTCGTCCTTTTCTCCTCAACCATTCTCAGTTTTTTCTATGTATAAATAGGGGAAAATTTTGCAAATTTTATTCATCAAGATTTAAGAAAAATTATTAAATGCTGTATGATGTGTCAAATCTCGTCTGGTTTGATCCGATTAAACCAATTATATCACAAACTAGCAAAAAATCTGGTGTGATCGATGGTCCAGTTTTCAAAACATTCCGATTGGCCCATATCACATAACTGAACCCATGGGCCACATTAAATTGGGCCAAGAATAGGCCCATAACGATAGACCCATTCCCTCACCCATCCAAGTAGGCCCAACAGCAGGGGCCCATCTTGCCAACGTCGTAGCTCCCAAATCACCGCCATCGCCGTCGCCGTGCCGCCGCCGCTGCCAACAACCGGAGTCGAGTATCGCCGGCAGCACAAAGTTCGAAGCTTTCTAACTGGGAGAGCAAACTAAGGTCAATTTCGACCATCCGCTTTGGTAGATTTTTTCCCCCGATAGTTTAATGGCTGCATTGCTCATCATCTTCGTTGTAAAAATGTGCTTCTTTTTTGTATTGTAGAGTCATGTTTGCTGATGCCTTTGCTGCCTTTTATAACTAGTTTTACGATGCCATGCGTTCTTGGTTGTAGGACTTGATTGCTGTCTGAATAAAAAAATTAATGTTATTCTTAGCTTTCGTTTAGCTACGGTGATTTGGATCTGTTTGTGTGTAAATCTGGCGATTGTTATAGTGCTAATCTTAGTGATTGCTTAGCTACAGTGGCTTGGATTGTTTTGTATCTCATTCTGGTTCCTGGTTTTCTAGGAAAATAAAATAAACCTGGTTGGTAATATGCAACATGTTTCCACTTTGGAACTGGTTTACGGTTCCAGAAACTCTGGTTTTAGTATATTTCCATTTTTTATAACCGATTTCGAACTCCGAAAACTAGCTATGTCCAGTTTTTTTGTTGTTGTGGGCTTAAATGATTCAAGTTTAATCTTTAATTTTAACTGTTTGGTTGACAGGTTATTTAGCCAGTTGTGACCAACTTGTTGAATTGTTGTCTCATCCCGTTCTGAGCCCAATCAGTTCATTCATATTTCATGACCTACACGCTTGCTCTCAACGAGTGGGTGGACATGGCCAACCAGGAGCTATGTCAACTCCCGCTCGGGATACGTACCATTAA
>JAURVB010011398.1:0-15476 GCA_033002965.1 Piper betle | reverse complement strand
AAGCACATGCCCTCCCGCATGGCCTCCGAGTTGTAGACGTAGTGGTCGCAGTCCAGGTTGAGGATGAAGCCGCCATTGGACATGATCGCCGACGCCCGAACCTGTCATTCCTCATCATTCTAATTACCCGCCAAATCTTCTCCATATTTAAACTAATATATAAAATTAGTCATAATTTGATGTATAACCTACTAAGTTTTAAATACCCTATCGCATGCACCCTTTAATTTTTTTAGTTTGAAATTTTCACAAAATTCAATTTTTTCATTAAAATTTTTTGTATTTTAATCAGCATTTAATAAAATATTAATAATAAAACACATTTTTAATATTTAATAAAATATTTTATTTATAATTTTAAAATATTATTTTACTTGGTTTAATCCGATTTAAGCCATGTATATCCCGTAACACATAAAAATCGGGTATGATCATCGAAATGATATTTAAAACTTTGATAACTCTAACCTACTATTAGTTAAGTTTAAAATTTATGACACTACAATAAATATATATTTTTTCGAATATAAATATTCTATTTGTTAATTTAATTACTTTCAAATGGGGAAAGATCATTAAAATTTTGTAAATTACTAACTTCTAAAAATGTTGCACATATATTGAGTATAAACATGCACCGAGGAAAGAATATTTAATTAGTTTTTTTCTGATATAGTACTACCAGATCACAACTATTAACCAATTGCAAGTCCTGCGTGTCTATCACTTAATGATATTTATTTAATGGTATTAATTATGAGGGCAGGCAAAATGAGTTTTTGTTAAAAAAAATAAGACTAATTAATGAGTTGACTTTGTTGTTTTTGTTGAAAAAAATAGTTGAGCTAATCTAATCAATTTTGAAGTAAAATACCAATGGTAGAATGTTGCATGGTTATTAACAATTGATTCATTGAAAATTTTCTATAATTTAACTCAAAAAATTTTAAACCTTCAATTTACAAGGATTAAATTTGGTAACCTATGTGATTATTCTAATCAATTAAAATGAAATATTCACTTTAAGATTTTTTATAAATCAATTTTAAAGACTAAATTTCGGTTTTCACAACTAAAAAGATGAAAAACGAGTAAACCCCTCAAAAGTTGACTAACGAGTCACTCAGATTTGATTAATGATGATGATGATGGTGATGAGGGCGAAAGTCAACGTCTCCACCCTTACTGACCAGTGCGTTCATGGCGCCCGCCTTCTTGTTGTGGTCGTAGCCGGGCCTCTTCTCCCTCGACACGTACACCAGCAATGGCAGCCTGATGTCCACCTCCGAGAAATCAAGCTTGCTGCTTTCGTCTTCGTTGCTCCCCCTCGTCGGCAAGTCGTCCGGAGGCTTGAGCATCACCTAACCAAGTATATATATGTACAAGAGTAATATATTGCAAGTTATTTGGAAATTAATGGTGATCAAACAAGATGGAAGCTTTTTTTTAATTACTTGGATGATGCCGGCGTGGTCGGATTTGGAGTGGTCGGCGCCAGGGACGAGCCAGGTGCCCGGCCAGTGGGTGCCGTCGGCCATCCAGGTAGCTTTGGGGATCTTGACCGGATCGGGGACGGCGGTGGTGTCGTTGGCCAGCTGCTGCTGCTGCTGCCGGAGCTTCATGGCCTGGATCTCTTCCCGGGCGTGGTAGGCGTCGGAGCGCCGGCGGATGGAGTCTGGGAGGCCGTTGATCCGGACCTTGAACTCGTCGTACTCCCGCTTCACCCGCCGGCGATCCCTCACGAAGTCCGGCCGCACCTTCCTCGACATATACGGGTCCTTCTTGAGGCTGAAGTAGCTCTCTGGGTTCCTCGGCTCGATGCTGTGCTTCCTGCAGAACGGCACCCAGAGGGCGGCGAAGCTGGCCGCCTCGGCCATGGCCTCGAAAGTGAGCAGCGCGCCGCCGTCGTCGGAGACGTAGCAGGCGAGCTTGTCGACGGGGTAGTCGGCGGCGAGGATAGAGAGGATGGTGTTGGCGGTGACAAGGGGCGGCTCCTTGTCTGGGTCGGCGGTGGAGACGAAGACGTCGATGCCGGGGAGGTCCGACCTGCCGCCGGCGTAGCCGTCCTCAAACTTCTCGCGGAGGACGGCGAGGTCGGTGGTGCGGTTGATGGGGCAGAGCTTGGGGAGCTGGTCGAGCAGCCATGAGAAGGCGAACCAGAGCTCGCACACCACCGACATCCCCCACAACCACACCGCGTCCTCGTTCTTGTGCCGGATTCTCCACTCCAAGAACAGGGCCAGCACCACCATCCGAACTAATATCAATAACCTGCCATGTTCAACCCAACCCCATGACAACATTGATCACCGTCACCGTGCATCAAATCCAATCCAAGAAGATTTGTGTTCTAAGACCGAATTCAAGAAGATCGAATGATTGTTAGCTTGTTGTGCTTAGATCAAATTCAAGAAGATAGATCGAATGACCGAATTCGAGAAGATTGTTTAGGGGATTATTAGTATCTAAATCGAATGATAAGTAATTAGCTCATACGTAGATAGAATGATAGGAATTCAATAAAATTGTGTAAGCTTGGTAGCAATACCTGTAAGGACTGAGAACAGCGGCGGGGACTTTGAGCTTGCGGGTGAGAGGCCGCCATGGCTTGCTCAGCAGCTCGGCCGGCGGCCGCCCGCCACCGCCGTCCTCCCCACCATCGCCGTCTCTCGGCCAGTATGCATTGCCGTAGCCGTACGTCCCCTTCGTCTCGAACAGCCACCGGTTGTGATCCCAGTCCCCCGCCGGCTGGCTCCTCATCAGCATCGACTTGCCGTTCCGCACCAGCGACAACCCCCGCTCGAGCTTCGGCGCAGGCAGCGGCAGTGGCCGGCCGAGCTGCGCCGCCAGCTCGTCCATGTCCACCGCCTTGTACTCCTCCTTGCATCCCGGGCAATGCCCGCCGCCGGCACCGGCGCCGGCGCCGGCGGCCTTAACTATGTCGATGTAACACTCCTTGCAAATTCGGAAGTTGCACTCGCAGGGGAGGACGTCCATGACCTTGCCGTCGCAGCCGGCTACGGCGCAGGTGGGGAGGCGGCGGCGGCCTGGTCCGTCGTCTTCGGCTGAGTCGGTGACCTTGTCCATGAGGTGGGCGCGGGTGACGGTGTTGAAGCCGCCGGTGAAGAGGGAGTTGGAGACGTACTGCTCCTCCACCCGGGCGGCGACGGCGGCGGCCATCGGCTGGTTGTCCGGCGTGGGGGGAGGTGCACCGTGTAGTCGGCGAAGTCCATGCTCCCGAGCTCGCTGTCGAGGTCGTCCCGGGAGTAGTTCACGTACCGGCCGGAGGAGGTTCGCCGGACGAAGGTCACCGTCGGCCCCTGCCTCGGCGGCCTCTCCGTCTCCGGCGCCGGCGACCTCCCCGCCGCCCTCATCTCCATTATTGCTCAATCAAAGCCGACGTTCGATGATCACACGTTCACTATTTATGTGCTCAATAGTCTGAAAAATCCATGCATGCAGGAAGAAGTTTATTGATTGAATCAAATCAAATTTGCTCAAATAATCAGCATAATTCAAGTTTGATGAATAGATAGTTTTTGGTTAATAATATGATGCAAAACACGGACAGGTGGTACGGATTAATACACAAATCAAATCAAATTGCTCAATAAGCAGCCTAAAGTTTGAAGATCAAACATGAGCAGGTACCGATAAACCCACAAATCAAATAATCGAATAGCAGTTACCAGCTTTGTTTCCATTAAAATCTCTCTGCTATTTGAAATGGTGGGAAGAACAGAGTAAAAGACATAATTGAAACCACTTTGTTAAACTGTTTGTCGAACATACTTGGTATGGAAATGGTAGGAAGCAAGAACAGAGTAATAGGACAAAATTGAAGCCCCCTATCTTAGATTGTTTGTCAAACATAGTTGGTAGCCAGGAAAAGGGGAGAGGAAGCAATGGGTTTCTGAAAGTCTACCTTGTAAATGATCCGATGTAGTGATCGGCTGGTGAAGCTTCACGTCGAATCGCAGAATTGATCTACTTTGAAGGACTTGATCTTTTCAATTCTTGTCGAGGAAGAAGAAGGCCAGCTTGTTCTTATACAAAGAGTCGTCCGGCTCTTCACCAAATTCATAAACAAAAGATGGACACCATTTGCACATAAGAAACATTCAAAGCATAACAAAACGAGCTCCAACTTGTTGAAGCTTTTTTAAAGTTCATCATATCGACCAAGTCCTGCGCATGAGTCCAACTCTGTCCGTTATCTTAACCAGATCTCTGAATCAGATTGGACATGGAAAGAAAATTCTGATCATGGGCTTGTTGCAGCAAATGGCGAATACCCAAGAGACCAGCCGGCGTCGAAGATGGATTAGTGGTGATCATCAACAATGCAAGAAAGCTGGCCGTCTTAAGAACAGCATCTTATTTTGCTTCCCTTCCTGATCCCCTCTTATACAACGGGGGTTGTTTCTTACTAAGATATTTTTATATTCTAGGAGCTAAGTCGCCTTTTCAATAGTAATTTTCTTTTAGCTTATATTTATATATAATCTTATGATTATAATATTGTGAATATCTAAAAATTTTCCGAAAGTTGGGTTCATATACATTATTGACTTAGCAAAATCTTCTTAAAAATGAACTCAAATCAATACATGCCCTGCCAGGTACTGGCTCCGACGTGCATGTTAACACGTCTGGTAATAATACAAGAAGATCGATGAGTTGAAGTTTTGGGCAAACGTGAGGGAGTGGAGGAGCACTCTTGCTCAACTCAAGTAGATGCACTACTTGTATAGAATTATGCATGTATAAAAATTTGGAACTTGGGTTTTGTTTTTCTGATATGTTTTTTCATATATAATCAATCGTATTGTGTTGGTTGTCTCTACCAAAGAAGAAACGCAAGCGCACGGATTGTGTTTGTATGTTGAAGAAAGCAAAGAGCAAATAAGTTTGGACAATATTTCAGAGCTCCAAGTTTCAACCTTGCCAAACCCACTTTTTTGTTAAAAGAAAAAACTTGCCAAACCCACAACTATTGTACGCGGTTATTCGGTAAAGAGCATTGGATGGCAACGTTGATTCACTATTATATTTAAATTCATCTTATTACAAGTTTTGATGTCAAGAACATTTTTTTAAAAAAAAATTTGTTCATGGCGTCACATTGATGGGAGTTTTTTGGAGAGACATTGACCGGAAAATTAATGGCGTTTGAATGAGTTTATCTTCCCAAGTGATGCACGTTAATTGTTGATTAAGAGTTTCAAGCCAGCACCCCACAAAAAAATAACGGTTTGTATCAAGAATTTGTTCACAAGTGGTTCATATAAAGAATTTTATTACAAGCAGATTTATATTAATCAACCTCACCTGTTAAATTAAGCAAAACAACCATCACAAATAAATGTTCTTGCATTCATACTAACTTTCCACAAGTCACCATTTTGACAAGATTTCGCATCCTTCACGTTTTAAAGAAGAAACAAAATAAAAGGAAGACGATGATAACGTCAAGAAATGGGGGTAAGGACATGTTGAAGTCATTGAAGAAAGAAAACTCATTCCGCACAGACAATCAAAGAACAGTGACAACCAAGAATTTTCTATTTAATCTTCTCAAAGGAGGACAACAAAAACACCTTCAAATAAATCTTCTTACAGTATTTTCCAAGTGCCATGGTAAATATGAGTAAGTGAATCATACAAGTTATTTTGTGAAGTTGTGACTGCTCCTTGCCTCCCTCCGCTTAGCTACAGATTTTCTCCAACAAGGTTAGTGACATCAACCAGTACTGTACAGAAAAAATCATGGTCAGGAACATCCTTCATCTCTCTCAACAGCACCACCAATCACAAACAATCCAAGCACTTGAGACTCTTGAACCACTTAGAGCACCTAAAACACTTGGAGCACTCAAAGCACTTGAAACACTTGAAGCACTCAAAGCACTTGAAGCACTTGAAGCACTTGAAGCACTTGACGCTTGCACTGCTTGAAGCTTTCAAAGCATTTGAAACACTTGGAACACTCCAAGTTCTTGAAACATTTGAAGCACTCAAAGTTCTTGAAGCACTTGGGGCAATCAAATCGGAATTCACAACGGCAACATGTTTTGGCAGAAGGGGTACTAACTCGATTGCTGGAGTGGAAGCATTTGGAACACCCACTAGAGATTTCATTCCAGCAGCATGTATCAGGTGTAGTACGAGGAGATACAAGGTATGCTTGCCGCATCTTCTTGAGGTGGGTGGCTGTGTTGATCTTCTCCATCTCGAGGATAAAGCGGGTAAGATGGCAAATGTAGTCAGGGTACAGCTCCAAGTTACAGTGGCCGCCTCCTTTGATCCAAAGTGGTTCACATGGATCTCTTGCCAATTTATATAATCCATTCCCATGAAACAAATTTACAACATCATCATCAGTACCCTGTAAAATAGATTATAAGACGAAAACTTAGTAAAGCGAATACCACATAAAATTATAGCAGGATAAGAATGACCACATGTTTATATATTGGATATGTTTACCAAAAAAAATTACACAAATCTATATGTTCAAACTTCTCTCAGTAATCCTCGTGAATTGATCTTGACACTTAAAAATTTTCCAGACCTTGTTATCAATTAAATTTTTCCAGACCTTGCAGTCTGATGGAATTCATCAATTGTAAGTTTGAACGTGTAGTAAGAAGCTGATGACTCATAATACAGCAGCACCGTGACCTTCTTCTTCTTCTTCTTCTTCTTCTTCTTCTTCTAAACTAGGATCCACATGATTAAAAATGAAAAAATTTGAATAGCGACATGCCCTTCCCCATGCCAACCCTCCTCCTTTGTCCGGGCTTGATACTAGCAGATAAAAAACTAAAAACCAAGTTTATCTGAAACTGAAGCATCCTAGTATAATTGGAAGCTTAAATTTATGCAGCACTGACAGAATAAAGACAAATAAAAAATACTGCTATCGCACCATTGTCCATGGTTGTTTTCGTTTTTGTTTTTCTTTGTTTTTTCCCAAGCAAGAGGATAAATGACAAACTAGAAACCCAACTTTCTTACAAACTCAACCAAGTAAGTTGGACCACATCTAAGTTGCATTGACGAAGCCCTAACTGCCAGGTTATCAGCCAACCTATTACAAACAATCGGGAAGCAAACTATATTTACATGACTTTTTTTACAGAACAAAATTAGACACTAATTGTCTATGGCTGTTGATGGTTCCAAAGCAGAAAGGAAGATCAGTGAACAACACATATACTACATATAACAAACTGCAAATAATCTCAACATGGTGAAAATAATTATCTTCTTGAAGCACAATGCCATAATTGAACTTGAGGGCAGTATGGTATCGGACATTAAACAGAAGAATAAATAGTAGGATGACACCAAGTTCAGAACAGGACATAAACTCAATGTAGCAAGTTCCAGCAACAAAAATAAGGTAAGGCATTAACTCAACATATAATAATAATTACAAAAATTGATAGCAAAAAAACTAGAGAAGTACTTACATGAATTACAAGTACAGGGCACTTCACTTTCTTAATTTTCTTGATATTCTGCAATGCACATCAGCCAGACAGCCATTTAATATATGATAAACAAAAAAAGTGCTTCTTTATTACAATTATATCCGACAGATGGATGCTTCAATGAACACATATACCTTGAAGATGTCAAAGCAGAAAGTCACATCTGCATGGCAAAGCACGCTAAGGCCGGATAGTATGGCGCTGTGGAGAACAACACCTCTGAGCCTCGGCAACTTCGCTGCCAAGTGCAATGTAGGTCCACTACCAACAGACTGACCATACAAAATGATGTCTTCCTGAGAAATGCCATAGTGAGTCTCCAAGCACTCATAAACCGCTTCTATATCTGCGTATGTGTGATGTTCACTGGGCTGACCATACAAAGAACAAACTCAGTCTATCCCTTGCAATGGACCAATATAAGAGAAGGACGAATAATAGTTGCTCAAGAAGCTTGAAATTTTAGTCATACAAGTGTTCATGAGCAAAATACAGCAACCAATTTGATTAATTGCTTTGACAGGGCAAAAAGATTAAGACTTTTTTTTGAAGAAAGAATAGGCAATCTTCTTAGTGAGCTTCAGGGGATTAAGGAATTGCTGCATACCTTACCAGAAGAGGCTCCATAACCAGAGTAATCATACCTGTAGATCAAGAAAGAAAATGACCTTCGAAGTATGCAAAATGACTAAAAAGTAGATTTACTATTACCAGAGTTAAAAACTAACACAATAAAAAAATTAGCAAACTCGCACAGATGACCATGATATATTTTTCTAAAAAATTGAAGGCCAAGACAACTCATGCAACCAAACAGATTTTGGTTTTAATTTCATGAGGAATGCACATATCCGAAGCACAAGACATTGTACATATCAGCCGAAAAACTGGGACCTCGTACAGTTAACAAAGCACAAAATTCAAAGAATATAGAGGAACAAACAAGAAAAATGCAATCATCAGAAATGGCCAAGAAAAGAAGCTAAAAAACAAATACATCAGCTCAACCAGCAAAGGTGACAGAGAAATGGATAAGGGGAGAAAACACCCACCAAAAACATAAAGAAATCATTCATGCTGGCGCAATTCAGAGCATCAAATCCCAAAATCTCTCAGGTGAAAAACATAATCTACTGAACTTTGGATGGTGGAAGCTACTGTTCAATGATCATCATCATTGAAAGAACAGGTTGTTTGAAGTACATAGGAAGGATATATCATGTATCTCATAATTAAAAAACAAGTTCTTAGAAATTCATTGGTAGCAGAAACAGAACTGTAAAAGCAAAACATCTGTATTTTTGGATATTGGAATAACGGAGAAACTAACCCCATGACATTGACTCTGAGATTGAGCTTGAGCTGGACGAAGAGATCATAGAGCTGGCCAAGATCCGCAGCGTTTCCATGGGAATAGAGCACTGTCAACCTCGCATACGGGTTCCTCAGATAAAAAGCAACGATTTTGCTGCCATGCTTGGTGTCAAGGAGATGGACATCCATGAATCTGTCCCGAGGGATGCCGGAAAGCACCACCTTCCCCTCCCCTCCTCGTCCTCCTTGATCCTGTACGTGGGTGGGTCCGGCGGGAAGAAGGCAAACTTGGCCGCCAGGCGGGAAAAGCAGCGACCCATATCCCCCAAGAGCATCAACAAGCCGAAACCTCATTGATACATCAGAAAGAAATCGGAAAAAAAAAGGAAGAAAAGAGCTCGCTCTGAGAATAAATCCAACGTGGGCAGCTAGCTTTTGATCTCAGATTCTGGTTTTCTCAAACTTCGAGCTATCAAGAACAGTGCTAGAAGCCGTCACCATCCACCCCACCATGCTTTGAACTTTGAAGCTCGAGCTGCTCAACATAGACAAACTTTGAAACAAACTGCTATTTAGGCAAAGGTTGGCAGCAAGTACAGTGGATGGTGATGGGGGAGGAGGACGAGAGTGACACATGAGGTTGATGACACAAAAGCTTGTTGCATGCAAGGCTAAGTTAGTAAGTTGAATGGATTTGTTGGGTAGGTGGTGAAGTGGAACTGGAGAGCAGCTGGCAAGCAAAAGATAGAAGAAGAAAGGAGAAGAAGGTGGGAAAAGCAGGAAGAAGAAGGAAGGTGAGGAGGAAAGCTCAAACTTCAATTTTGTTATCTCATGTGGTCACAGGGCTGCAAATTTTGTGGAGATTTTGTCTTGTCTTGGGCGAACGCACATGAGCTCCCCCGCATGTGTTGGGGTCACTGTTTGAGGAGACAGAATCAAAAGAGATGGAACAACCGCTTGGGAACTTCAGCTGGGATTGCACCCTTGTGATCTCCAAAGTTCTAAAGACTATAAAAAAGATAATTAAAAAAATGTTTTAAAGACAATAAAAAAGATAATTCACAAAAAAGTTTTAAAGACAATAAAAAAGATAATTCACAAAAAAATTTAAAGACAATAAAAAAGATAATTCAAAAAAAGTTTTAAAGACAACAAAAAAGATAATTCAAAAAGTTTTAAAGACAATAAAAAAGATAATTAAAAAAATTTTAAAGAAAATAAAAAAGATAATTTTAAAAAAAGTTTTAAAGACAAAAAAATATATAATCTAAAAAAGTTTTAAATACACTAGTTGCTTTGAAAAAAAAATACACTAGTTAATACGGCACCTGTTGTATAGAATATAGATAGATCAAAATTTATAAATAAATACTTATTAATAATGAAATAGTTATATATCTTAGATGTATATTTTAATTCGGTGGATAAATTCTAATTAAATAAGGAGATAAATTATAATAAATTTTATTTTTTATTATTATTTATATTGATTGAAATATCATCCTATTTTTCATCTGAACATGATTTTTATTTCTTTTTATTAAAAAAAGTGCATATTATTGTAACAGTTGATTTATAACCAAGACAAGATGTTTTGAGTTCAACCAAATCAAATTGGATTTAAAAATATTTTAAAGTCAATAAATAAATATTTTATTATAAATAAAAAATATTTTGTGATTGATACTTGGTTAAATACATATTAGAATACATACTTTTTTAAAAAAGGAAATTTTGTATTAAAAAATAAATACAAATGAAAGTAATAAGAAGGTCTAAATTGTACAAAATTTAAAGATAGAATGTGATACACTATAATAACTAGATAGAACCAATTAGCACAATACGATATTGTAAAATATGGTCCTAATCTTCTTTTTTAAGAGGAGTTAATTATGTTAAATAAAGACAAATTGTAAACTTTAGAGACCTGGTTTAAGGTTTGGAGTTTATGGTAATATTACTGAATTTCTATATCTTTCCGGTCCTTAGACCATTTTATTTTATATTACAATATTGTTTAAATTATAAAAGGTTTCTATCAAAGAAAATTTTATTGGTCTTATTTTTTCCAATGCCTCTAATCAAACCATGATCACTTAGATTTTGAAAGCACAAACAACAAAATATAAATTATTGTGAATGCCCAACCACTAAACATTTACAATTAAGATGTAAATCATCTGCTTATAGGTACATTTTCTTATAGACTATCATAATGCACCATGTAATGCCACATAAAAACTATTAAGTATTACAAAACATATGTTTCATGGGCTATATTCAAATCAAATAATGTTAATAAAAGTGAGTGCATTTCAAACCACAATGCTTAGAAGGCAATTTAAGGGCAACAAACTTTAAAATTATATATTTAATTAATTAACATCAATATTTCAATCATATAGTTAATTAAGAGCACATCAACTATTAGAAGACATCTGTGTATAATTATCTCCCAAAAGGAGTGGTGCTAGTGATCATAACTTTAATCTCCACCAGCCTTTAGAATTAAACTCCATACTCATTACCTTAGAGGCATAATTTTTGGAAGAAAGCTACTTTGATACTAAAATAGTCATATACTGTATCTAATTTAGTAAAGTAATTTTGTTATAAACAATATTAAGATTAACTAAGCTTTCTTTTTAGTCAGGCACAACTTGACATTAAAATTTTACCCCATCATTTTTTAAGACTTAAATTGATGTAAAAAGTAGGTCAGTTATGCTGTTCAGGTATTAATTAAAGGGATAATTATTACATGAAATCTATCATTATGTACCAACCCTAAATGTGATGTTATGAACAGCATTTGCAATATTGAATCTCGATTTCGTTTCAGAGGTCTAATTGGCCGAGATACCAGAGATATGCCAACAATTTTTAGAAAATTTTGTTATGCTTATAATATATTATAATAAGATACGAATTATTATTATATATTTTTTGAATGCATAAACATGTGTTTGAATCCCAAACAATATAGGTTATGAACAATAATATGCATTAAACGAGTATAATTGTTAATTTAATTAGTTAATATTAATTAATTAATATTAATAAGGTATTCATAATATATTATACAAGATACATATAAAAAATCCACTAAATACATTAAACAATTTTGCAAAGCACTTAATAAGTTAATAATTAACCTAAATAAAATAAAATTAATAGGTTAATAAATAATTAAAATAATAATCAAAGTTGCTTAACAAAGTAATTAGGTGCAAAAAATGGTAGACCAGCAACAGATAATGGATTAATAGGTGGCGTCAAAACAATTAACTTGGTTTAGATAGGTTAATGAGTTTGAATACCAAACAAATCGGGACTCGCCGACCTCGACATACTTGCAAAAATCGATTTTGCCGGTGAATTTTGTTTCGAAAAGTTGCAAAACCGTGATTATAAAATATAAATACATGGTTTTATCATATTACCATCATTTTTTTTTGCTAGCTTTATCATAACCGCATAGTAATATTGTTCCCATAAAATACCCAACATCTGATTCGAGCCGGTGTCCCAACTCCCAACTACAAGCAAAGTTAAACATTGAGTCAAATTTGTTTAGAGATTCATCAACTATTGTAATTTCCATTTAATCGTTTAAATGAAGTATCAGTTGAGTTGAAGAACTCTATAAGCCAATTGGGAGATATATATATTATATGTAACTAGTTAATATGAAAAATGTAAGGTAATAAAATTATGGGCCAGGTTGTGTTCTGTGAAACAATGTGACCCCACAGAGCCTTTGTCCATTGATTTGTGGGCCCTTTTGATGTCAAATCAAAGCATCTGGATGGAATAATTTTTTTAAGGCACACTTCAGATGAAATTGTGATGCTGGTTAAGGGATAAAAATTTTACACAAAAATGAAAAAAATATCAGTGTTTGTCCTGTGCTTCATTGCATTGTAAAATGTATAACTTCAAGAACATAAATAAATGTTACTAAAAATCAGTGCAGGTGTAATTACTTGCACTAAGATAGAAATCACTTTTTTGGCAGAATATTTTATAATAGAGCACATCAAAATAATTTCTTAACATTTTCCTCGAGATCGATTGTTTCTTTTCTCCTTAACTAAGATTTCTTGGGTTCCTTTAATTAGCTATTATGTAACAAAGATGGTGAAGATAAAGCCAAAACAAAGGAAGAAAAATCAGAGAGTCATTTCATATGGACTTGAGAGAATCTAAGAAAGTGGTCAAATTTTGGCAAGTGGGAAATGTGCTGTTTACTGGGGACCTCGAGCTTGCAACATAGAATATTGGGTGAATGTACAAATCATACAAAATCGGTAGAACAAAATATTGTCTTACTAAGATTTGCGTTTTAATGCAACAATTCTTCCTGGTTTGTTCATTGTCCTCATAGCTGATGGCCATATTGTACATTGGAATCTAAGTCCATGGCCTTCTGTAATAGCGCAAGTCATGTCTGTCTTGTCAGCTGCAAAGCAATCTCCCATGGAGGAAAGCTCATCAACTCTTCTTTTTATTGTCCCTAATAGCAGTTCACCATAAAAAAAGTTCACCTTTGTAATGGAAGGCAAACAAATTCTGCATTTGTTAAAAACTTCCATGTGCAGAACAGATTAGATCACAAAACCAAATGTGGTTTCTACCAGCCACCCAGAAGCACCCACTCAAGACCACACAATATGCAGATCTCACCAGAAGCAATAGAGAATAGAAATTGTTCAAAATAATCACACTGGTTCATGCATCAAGTGATTTTATAAATATCATGTAACAGTAAAAATCATGTGAGGAAAGAACACCTAGAATATACAAATACTTCTCTTGTCCATGTGAGCTGCAGAACCAATAAGTCCCCCAAACAGCTCACTGCCATCAGCTTTTTGCAGTATTCATATTTACCCATGTAAATAAACAGTCATGAATGCCAGGCTTTCATAAGGAATTAGAACAGTGAACTCAAAAAGCTTAAAAATGAATGAGATCATCTTCTTTCTGCTGCTGCTTCTTTGGGGTATGCCCATCAGATGAACTACCCTTCTTGCCGAAGATCATCTCGTCAAGATCGTCCAACATGGCATCTTCCCCTCCACGTGCACGAGAACCAGCTGGTTTTCTGATCAAAGTTTCTTCCTTTCCCACACGAGGTGACTCGTCTGGCTCCACAGCAACGGGTATCATAGCAGGCTCTGGAGCAGTGGGCCTGGTCTCTTCCTTCACTGTAGTGGCTTTTATTTCTTCGTATTTAGAGAGCACTTTCTGAACTTCATCATTCACATTCAAGGCCTCTATAAGCAAGGCCTCGTTATCACCAGCAGCTTCTATAATCCTCTGGACAGTAAATTGAGATTGGCAACATTGTTGCACCAGTGTTGTAGTCAAGTCATCCTATAAAATAAAGGTAAAATTACATGATAAAAGAATAAACAGAACGTTCCTTTCATGCATTATGCAAACCATGTAGGTAATAAGATACTACTGTAGCATAAAGGGACCAAGAAAAACAGGTACAAACGTGTATCTCAAGAAGATTCTACAATTGTCAGGGACCTGTGTAGGAAAAACAATTGAGCAAAAAAAAAAGTGTCACAACAGCCAATACAATTACAGGAGTTTCTATATGAGATATTAGCAAGAAATTTCATTACATACAGGCAAACTACAGAAATACTTGTATTGATTCTTTCATCCCCACTCACGAGACAGGATACGCACTTACTAAAACTTAATTTATGAACATAACTCTATTACAACAAAAAAAAAAAAAGTAAAACCCTAATATATATATATATATATATATATATTCCAATAAAAAAAAGTCAAATCATACCATAATTGATGATGCCAAATGCCAATACTTCAAAGCAGATATATATTATTTTATGGAAAATTTCCTCCACTAGCTTCCAAAAAGGTATCAAGATACACAATATCTTTACATGGCAAAGTTTATTTGATAATGGACATAACAATGAACATTGTACAGTCATATTCCAGCACAGAGCTAGTAAACAAAAATCTGGCCCGCCTGAACAAGGATTATTACAGCGTTTGCACCAGTCAAATTGAAAATTTTAGTGCATGCTTTTAAAAAAATTGATTCACTAAGGAAACTATAATTAGATTGTGAGTAGGTCTTTGTAACTCTTGCACGTGTACAAATTCATATATGTGATAGCTTAATAAACAAAAAATTCAAGAATTTTTTTGTTATTCAAGAATGTGGACAAGTGACTTTTAAATAAAAAATGCTAAAAATGCCTTCTACAAGGTTAATTGCATTACAAGTTAAAAGAATTGTTTATATCTTATTAATACATTCTCATGCATAACAAACATAGATTCACTAAAACAAGACTCACAAAAGCATCAGGAAAAAAAAATGATGCTAGATCCTGCAAGCTAAATACACAAGTAAAACGTTGCTAGAGCCCACTTAAAAAACATAATATTTTAGTTCTACACCGTAGAAACAATAACAAAAGAAGCAGGGTAACTAATTCTTGCAGTGCCAAATTACTGATTTTGTTCTTAAAGAAGTTCTAAATAAAGAAACATATCATAGATAAGTGAGCAAGAAGCGTATCCAGAACATCAAAAGCCATAAATCATGAAAAATCACCTTCAAAGCATCTTCATGTGGAGAAGAAGTTAAAACTGTGTTAAGTA
>JAURVB010011397.1:0-12943 GCA_033002965.1 Piper betle | reverse complement strand
AGGAGATGATTATGGGCTTGCTGTGTGCAAAACAATGGATATTGGCGACTTGGCTATTAGTAGAGGGATATGGGCGGTTCTTATTGACGTTTAAACGTAGGTTGGGATTGAAGGATATTGCAGCAGAGGTTGCACGTATCTGGATGGAGAAGCCATTGAATGTGACCAGCAGTGATTGCCAACTCTGGAAGCTAGGTCTGGCGCAGATCAAATATGCTTGCATTGATGCCTACGCTTCTTATTGATTGAAAATGCTGTCTGGGTTCCTCCTCGCTTCGAATTGATATCGACTTTTTTAACGATGGAACTGTGTTTGTGTTTGTGTTTGTGTTTGCGTTTGTGGTGGGAAACTGGTTAGCTTGGTGCAAGGACTTGTTAATTAATTTGGAGAAGCACATCTGTTTCTCCTTGTACGGGTCATGGCTAGAGGCCGAACTTGAAATGTTTCTGACTTGGTAGAAACAATATATTTAGAAAGAGTATTAATGATTTTGTTAATGATGTTTTTAATTATGAGCTTTATGACATTTGGATCCCATATTATAATGCTTCATTTAGCTTGGTCCATAATTTGGTCGCACTGGAGATCACAAAGCTTCACAAAAGTACAAGTTATGCATGATATATACTAGAGAAAACCAAGCTTCTTCTCAACTTTTGAGCTCGAAATTATTTCCCCATTGTGTTGATGATCCACTATATTGCACAGATTTAATCGTTCAGAGATGTAAAAACAATGCGGTTACTAGCATGAATATTGGCCAACTGCTACCATCACTACCATTTTTTATTACAAGCAGTCTTATAAGATTAATAACTATTAAATAATTGTATTCCCAATAGAGTTGGAAAAGATCACTCTCAATTAGGCTCACAAAGTTTAACTCGTTTGAATATTTTCTTGGTTAATGCTGTCGATAACCTACAATTACAAGCAGAGCAACCATTTCCCAGGCATTGGGCATGACTAAGTGCAATTGGCCGCGACTGAGCTAATTTTCTTCTCCTTCCTCTCCTGCTATGAATTAGTGGTAAAAAACCCACAAATTGTTTTCATAGGAAATCTCATAATCAGCCCCACAAATACCACTGCTAACTTAATTACTTGGATTGACCAGATTAATTAAGTGGATAAATGAGCAATGAACAAGATGGTTGGTGGACGTTCTAATTCTTCAGTTCATGATTTAATGATTAAAATTTTCGAGAATTGTAAACGTTTCTTACGCTGCCCAAGGATGCATCGAGGTTCATCTCATCTTTACAATCAAGAATATCATGGTCCCAAGATCAGCCATGCACATATAAATAATTATATAGACCTACTTCATCTCTCAATTGCACCACTGCCGTATATACATACACTGGTCAAGTATTATCATCAACCCATCAATGGCTTCCTCCAACGCTTCTACTTTCCAAGTGCAAGTCAAAAATGTAACCATCGACACCACTGTTGCAGATACCGTCCAACTGGTGGATTCTTCCATTGAACACCTGAGGACCTTGTTAGCTTCCAAGCCCAAAAAAGTGGTCGGATTAGACTGCGAATGGAGGCCCAATGTCAAATATTGGCAACGCCGCAACAAAGTTTCCACTTTGCAGCTAAGCTCTGAGAACCACTGCGTTATCATCCAGCTCTTCTACCTCAACAGCATACCTTACTCACTCCGGAGCTTTCTGAGTGACCCAAAGTTCATTTTTGTGGGGGTGAGAGTTCAAGAAGATGCCCAAAAGCTTAGACTTGATTATGGGCTCTCCGTGCACCGCACAATCGACATTGTGGAGCTAGCAGTGAGCAAGGGATTTGGCAAGGCATTGATGTATAAAAGCACGCTCGGTTTGAAAGATCTAGCTCATGAAGTGGCACATATAACACTTGATAAAAGCAAGTCTCTGAGTATGAGCAACTGGCAGGTGAGGAAGCTGAGCATAGAGCAGATTCGTTATGCTTGCCTTGATGCCTATGCTTCTTATGCTATTGGCCGCAAGTTACTGATCGAAGCCTGAATCCGTTGTTGAACGGTAGATGGTTTTTCATTTTGTCGTGTGATGTTGTTCATGAATGGACATTAGACGTGGCTTACTTTGTTGTTCAGACATTTGGGTGTTTTGCTTGGTTGGTGCAAATTTTATGTTCAGATCATTGTATGTGTTGAAGCTGCAGAAAATGTCTAGTCCTGACAAGGGCTTAGTTTTCCATTGTTTCACTGTTCCATAACACGATGGTTTCTCTCTTATAAAATTACAATCCACGCTCATTAACATTGAGCTCTTAACATCAATTACAAATATAAACTGCATGGTCATCTTCATTGATCAATGTATACCCCCTCTCTCGCCCTTTGTTCCTACACCACGTCGTATGATCATCATTGTTGTGAACATGACAACCGTTGCTGCAGCCACGGTTTCGCTAGCAAACTCTGCCATCTAAAAACTGAGGTACCCCTCCTCGTTTCCTAGACAGAAAGTTGTCGGCGTCTCCATCCTAGCTTGGAATGTGAACTGCTTGTTTAACTAGTTAGCTTCTTTGAAAAACAGCCATTATTATATATATTGAAAGTGAAGCATCTTGTTTATAAGAATTGTTATGGGTTCAAAATGTCACTAATAGGATGAAACAAGTTTTGTATCATCAATGCTGCATATTCAATGGCTAAAAAACTGTCAATGGAAAAAAAGAACGGCTATTCTTGGATGAAGAATCTCTAAAACAAAGCAAATGAACAAGCAAATCAACCAGTTGGAGAAGATAAAAAGCAAAAGGCCAAAAAGTAAGAAGCCCGAATCCAAGCCGAAAGAAAATGCTTCTCTTTTCACAAATCCCCAAGGTCGTCCTGCTCTCTTGCCTTTACCCCAGCCCATAAGACCAGTAGAAGTGCATATCACCGACTATCATTCAATCCAATACACACGAGAGAAACACTTCTTAACAAATATACACCATCAACTACGACTACGGGTGTAAACGAGGAAAGCCGGAATGAGCCGAGATATTTTTAAATTTAACATGATTTTTGATAACCATGTTTGAACTTATTCGAGTGTTTGACGAGCTTTGATATATTTTAGGTTGAGTCAAGCTCATACAAAATTCACGATATTTGGGTTTGGCTCATGTTACGGCTATCCATCATATTACACCCGTAGTTGTAGTTGATGGTATATATTTGATAAGAATCTGTGTATTGGAATTGGCTCTGTATCAATGGAATCTCATCATCCATACATAACGAATTGGTATGGTATATTCATACCATAACATATGAAGAGTAAGAACTAGAATTCTTATCGATACTGGAACTTATAGGGAATAAAATGGATTTATGGATGGAATCAAATATATAGTCTTTACAGAAAAAAGTATTCGGTTATTGGGGAACAATCAATATACTTCTAATGTCGAATCAGGATCAACTAGGACAGAAATCAAGCATTGGGTCGAACTCTTCTTTGGTGTCAAGGTAATAGCTATGAATAGTCATCGACTCCAGGGAAAGGGTAGAAGAATGGGACCTATTATAGGACATACAATGCATTACAGACGTATGATCATTACGCTTCAACCGGGTTATTCTATTCCACCTCTTATAGAGAAAAGAACTTAAATGAAAATACTTAATAACACGGTTGAAGCGTAATGATCATACGTCTGTAATGCATTGTATGTCCTATAATAGGTCCCATTCTTCACCTTTCCCTGGAGTCGATGACTATTCATAGCTATTACCTTGACACCAAAGAAGAGTTCGACCCAATGCTTGATTTCTGTCCTAGTTGATCCTGATTCGACATTAGAAGTATATTGATTGTTCCCCAATAACCGAATACTTTTTTCTGTAAAGACTATATATTTGATTCCATCCATAAATCCATTTTATTCCCTATAAGTTCCAGTATCGATAAGAATTCTAGTTCTTACTCTTCATATGTTATGGTATGAATATACCATACCAATTCGTTATGTATGGATGATGAGATTCCATTGATACAGAGCCAATTCCACTAGCTGCCATCTATAAATACTGAGGCCATCAACTACAACTACGATACCAAGCCAAAGCAGAAGTGGACGGTGACTCCATCCTTGCTTGGAATATGAACATGCTTGTTGATAACCATGCTTGAGCTTCTTCGAGTGTTTAACAAGCCATTAATATATTGAAAGTTGAGGTCAATTTGCTCATACTAGAATTATCACGATGTTCTATTTGGGTGTGGCTCACTGCTCGGCTAGAACTACATTAAGCTTTCTGCGCTGCAGTTCAAACCGAATCAAATCTTTTATATTTGCGTCATCATATTCAACTTATATATATAGAATTTAAAAATATTTTTTTAATATTATATAAGTTTAATATGACCTCAATAATATTGACGACCCAAGTATTTTTCCGAATTTAAATATATCGAACTCAAGTCTAGAGTTAATCTGAGCCGAATACTCCGTACTTCAAACTTTATTTATTATTCAACGAATTTTTCATGTCGAGTCAAATATTTTTTAAAACGTAAAATTAATAATTATGAGTTCAAACAAAATCCAACCGAAAAACAAAAATCCAACCGAACACCAAATATTTACGAGTAAATTTAGCGGGGCCAGTCGATTTCAGAATTCAGAGCCTGGCACAAGTCTCACCAAAATAGCGCCACCGACAATCTTTCTTTTATTTATTATCGTCACTCCCCCGTTGAGTCCTTGACTTAGCTCATCTTTTTTAATGCATCGATTCTCCCCGAACCATGGTCCTTGTACGTACTCACATACATGACGCTGGCTCTCCCATCCTCCCTCACATGCTACATCGGATCATAGCCTGTAAAATCAATCTATTGTTAATGTACCCACTTTATTATGATATGGCTAATAGTAATAGAATCAAACGTGATATACCGATTTTCTAATAACTACAAGGTGCAGGAAAAAGACGGGAAGAGGACACACAAGATTCTTGAATTGTTGATGCCCCCCTCTGTCTCCTGCCGCTTCCTTACTCCAGAGAGACAGCTCACTCTTACGCACCGTCCTCAAACACAGTGGTAAAAACCTTTCTCTGTCTTCTTTACAACGTATTAAACCAACAAGGGCCCGGCCCCCGAAAGTGCATCGATCCAATAGATAGATCACATTACATGCCCTCCTCAAGAATCCAATCCTAGTTCAACAAAGCAGAAATATGGCGCCAAAGGTGAACTGGTTATTCTTCCAAAAGTGACTCCCCATGTCTGTTGCCACTCGCTAGATCTCCCTCCCTCCGCTCTTGTTTGATCCATTTCTCAACTGCCCAACTCCTGGTTCTTGCTACATTTCCACAGTAGAGAGTGTTGCACCGGCTTGTGAACAGTAGACATGGTGGGAAACAGGAGATTTCTTCGCTGTTTCTTCCTGCTGCTCTTCTCTGTGGCTTCTGTTCATGGAGATGATCCTTACAGATTCTTTACGTGGAATGTAACTTTCGGGTTTATCTATCCCCTTGGAGTCGGGCAGCAGGTTTAGTTCCTATTCTTGCCATCTTTTGAGATTTCTTTTTTCTTTTTTTAGGATGGTGGTGGGAGAGAATGCAAATGTGGCTTGGTTGCAGGGGGATTCTAATAAATGGGCAGTTCCCGGGGCCTCAGATCGAGGTCCATGACCAACGACAACATCATCATCAACGTCTTCAACAGCCTTCCCGAGCCCTTCCTCCTCTCCTGGTCTGTTCCATCTCCACGTTTCTCCATCCATTCACCACAGATATTTTGCATTTTCCCCCCTTTTTCTTTCTTTTTATATAGTGCAATCTGAATCGAAGATCGACACTTGGAAAGAAGTATATAGTTGATCTCTGCATGCGTTTTGATAGATTTTTTATTTTTACTGTTGGTAGGTTAGCAGTAAATTAAGTTTGTTGATTTATTGTTCTCAACTGTTCATGTATGAATAACTACTCAGTTTACTTCTAACTACTAGCTAAGGTTCTGTGACGTCTATGACTTGGGTAATTGCATTAATTATGTTGATGGCATTTACGGTTCAGAATCTTTCGTTTACGTCTGCTTACAAAGTGGAGATTTTGAGCAGGAACGGGATTCAACAGAGGAGGAATTCATGGCAGGATGGTGTTTATGGAACAAATTGCCCCATCCTTCCTGGGAGGAACTTCACCTATGTGCTTCAAATGAAGGATCAAATCGGCAGCTACTTCTATTTCCCTTCACTGTACTTCCACAAAGCTGCAGGTGGATTTGGTGGTATCAGGATTGTTAGCCGGCCAAGAATTCCTGTGCCATTTGATCCCCCCGCTGGTGATTACACCATCTTGGCCGGAGATTGGTACAAGGCTAACCACACTGTAAGCACAACATATCATACATATATTTACAATGTGACATTACTACACTATGAATGATAATGTGCTAATGTCCATCCCAGGATCTGAGAGCAATGCTACACAGAGGGCGCAATCTACCGTTGCCGGATGGTCTCCTCATCAATGGCCGTGGTTGGAACGGTTACACTTTCACTGTTGATCAAGGTGAGCTTAGCTGCTTATAATTGTGCCCAATTTTGATCTTGAGATCTAAACATGTTGGTGTGTTTATTGTAATGCGGGTAGAACGTATAGGTTCCGGATATCAAATGTTGGGTTGACAACCTCAATCAACTTCAGAATTCAAGGACACAAGATGAAGCTTGTTGAAGTGGAAGGATCACATACTTTGCAGAATACATACACTTCTCTTGACGTCCACTTGGGGCAGTCCTGCTCGGTCTTGGTGACGGCCGACCAGCCGGCAATGGACTACTATATCGTCGTCTCCACTCGCTTCACCTCCCCGGTGCTCACCACCACTGCTGTGCTAAAATACAGCAACTCAGGTGGAAGAGTTTCAGGCCCCCCACCAGGTGGACCAACCATTCAGATTGATTGGTCTCTTAATCAAGCTAGATCCATCAGGTAACACACAATACAAATATATTCTTTGCAATGAATTCTGAAATCTTAGTTGCGGTGTTTGTGTGTGTTTGCTCGTGTGATGGAAACCAGGTGGAATTTGACAGCAAGTGGACCAAGGCCAAATCCTCAAGGCTCATACCACTATGGATTGATTCCTATAGGCAGAACAATACGGCTCGCCAACTCTGCTCCCATTATCAATGGCAAACAGAGATACGCTGTGAATAGTGTTTCCTTCGTTCCTGGTGACACTCCTTTGAAAGTGGCCGACTTCTACAAGCTCTCCGGAGTGTTCAGTGTGGGAAGCATCCCGGATCACCCCACTTTCGGGGGTGGCTACCTCCAAACATCTGTAATGGGAGCCGATTTCCGAAATTACATCGAAATCGTATTCGAAAATTATGAGGACACCGTGCAATCTTGGCACATAGATGGCTATAACTTCTTTGTTGTGGGGTGAGCTCATCGCTTAGCTTCCAACTTCTTTTTTCCTTTGTGATTGTTTGATAACTGGATTGACGTAGTTGATGAATTGGGTATGTTGGGAATGCGCTGCAGAATGGATGGAGGGCAATGGACTCCAGCAAGCAGGCAGAGCTACAATCTGAGAGACACAGTTGCTCGCTGCACTACTCAGGCGTGTCATTTTGTTGCAACCATATCTCTTCATTTCTCTTTCACATCATGTCAACTAATTGAGATTGATATCTGATATGATCTGTCTAATGTTATGTTGCATGGTTGGTTGTTGCAGGTGTATCCAAAGTCATGGACAGCAATCTACATGGCTTTGGACAATGTGGGCATGTGGAACATCAGATCAGAGAACTGGGCACGTCAGTACTTAGGCCAGCAGTTCTACCTTCGAGTCTACTCTCCTGCTAATTCATGGAGGGACGAAAATCCAATCCCAAGAAATGCTCTTCTCTGCGGCCGAGCCTCCGGTCGTCGAACTAGGCCACTCTGATCACAATCATGGATCAAAAAAACCATGACGATGGAGAAAACTTATGTCACGAAAGGGTGACAGGATCACTTCACCAACACAAAAATGTTATTAATTGCTCAACTTGAGCAAATTATTGCTGAATCTAATTTCTATGTCAGCTGCTTCCACTTTGAATGCCTCTATTTATTTTTTGGGAACCATGTTTGGCCTTTGTTCCATTTTTGAACGAAATTGTTTTAAAGCTTGACCACCCTAAGCATATCTAATGAATCGTTTATGCCTCTGGTCTCTGATGTTGTTCGAGTAATGGTTAATCTTTAAGTGTCATTTCTATGTGATATATCACTGTTAACAGATTCGAAACAAAGCAAAACTAGATTAATGACTAGCCTTAACTATGCTTCTTGTGACAAAAAAACGTACATAATACATTATCAAATTTGTAAATTAATCAAGTTTCGTTTATATTTATTTCGTTTATAAGTTAGTTGGGCCCAGGGCCCAAAGCTTAGTTTGCTTTGAAATATTTACTCTTATTAATAAGAAATAATTTAATATGTCAAGTTAAAAGTAGGAGATTAAATCAATTTAAATATAACAAAAAAATTAAACTGTTATAATATATATTCTTATTCAATTAAGATTTATGAATCAATTAAAAATTATAATTAAGATATTAAATTATTATATACTCTGTTTCATTGTTCAACAAGAATTTATTTATAAAATTAAAATATATATCTTTTAATTAATCCAGCTTGGTCTGATTGTGAATTAGTTCGAGTTGAGTTCAACATATCTAACATAATTTAGTTTGGCCTTAATTTTGTTTACACCCCTAACTCTATCTCTAATTTTGCACTCAACTAAATATACCGATAAAACGGTCAAAGTTAACCTAATTACCAAACAGGTGCATTCAAGGTCCTCTCGCCTATCGCGTCTTCCACCATCTCGGTTCCCTCTTCTCCGTACGGCGACGACAGCGGCGGCTGCGGCGGAGGCGGTGGCGACGGCTGCGGCGGCAATGGCAGTGGCGACTTCGGCTACAGTTGGTACCCGTTTCCAGCTTTTTTAATGTGTAGTGAACAGCAATCGAATTCTCTTGAGTTTTTTTGGGAAATAAAATGGTATTTTGATCAAATTTGCACCTTTTTGGATCCCATGGTGGTTTTGGTTTTGATAGTTGTGCAATTGATGCTTTTGGACAGTGGTTGTCAGAGTGTAGTTCACTGTAGAAGGATTTGGTTGTTGGTAGAGTAGATGAGTGGCAGTGTTGGAGATGATACTCCAATGGACATATTGAATGAGGAAGCCACGTCAATTTTGGCGCACAGTCGGGTTGAAGAGAAGCTCCTTTGGAAGAAAAGAATGTTGGTATCAATGTCTTCTTTAATACACTTTACCTTATTTTTCAATATTTATTTAATTAATCTGATCACAATTTATAGTAATTAATCTTCGTGTTGGAACCTGATTTATGTTATCAGATTAGTTTTTACTATACTTTGAGGACTTGTGTGGAACATTTCAATGCTAATTTGTTTTTGTTTTTGTAGGTGGTTGATGGAATTGTCTGCAATATCAGAAGCAAGGAAGGCCGAAAAACAAGTGCTTGCTTCATTTCCATCGAGTGGGTTAGTGTGCATTTAGTTCTTCTTCCCAGGCCGTTTTTCTTATGAAATTAGGGTAGTTTAATGAGATGAAGGAGCAAAGAATTATTTAAAAAAAAAAACAGACTATTGTTAAGGTTTGGTAATTTGCCTACTCCAAGCCAGATCAACATTTCTATCATCGGTGGTTAGAGAATTACAAGCGATAGACTCTAGAGCGATACAATAATATATATTTTCTTATTTAGTCACTGTTAGTGTGTATGCACCTGACGACCTCGTGGAAAAATCATAAACATTCAATGAATTAGATGTATAATGTGCAAAAGCCCAAATTAAGTTTAAAATCAATGGTTTCACGAACTGTATCCCCTGGAGCATAATCGGTCTCCAAATCGAGATGTTTTAGGTCCATATTGTGTACGTGTCTATTTTCTCTAATTGACTTTTGTGATTTTTTCATGGATCTGTGCGAGGTTTCTTGATATGCCATTGATTGTCTGTTCTTGGTTCAGGTTTATGCCAGAATTGCTGCTGAGGAATGAAGATGTGAGTTATTTACTTCTTTTACTTATCTTACGTTTTCAGGATAGACACACTGTAATGGTAAAAATACGTTTTTTTCTTTATTTTATTTTTTCTTTCTTTCTTTCTTTTGAAGTACATACTGTGCTGTTTGTTGATGACAAGATGACCATCTATACATAATTACCAAGTTCACTCGATTGTATGCTAGCAAGTAGCAATATGTGCTAACGCAAAAATGTTCTTTTAGTTGCTCAGTTGTTGGTTGCCTGTAACTGTTATTGGCTTTCCATTCTAAAAGAATTATATGGCAGTTTCATTCTTGTTTATTTCTAGATAAGCTGAAACTTTATCCATATTTCTTTCTTACGTGTAACTCTTATTCTTAATTTGTGTAAATTTTCTTAACCAAATTTATATGCCTTGTTAAGTGGATCTGGTTTTAAATTTACTTATCCAGGTATCGGGGGGATTGTCAGGGTGGCTGTTTAAAAAAGTTTTTAGAGTGTTATGTGGAAAACAGAAGGGGATATATGTGGTCAAAGATTGTGTGCAGCTACTTGGTGTTGGCTGTGGCAACGGCAAGTTTATTTAGTCATCTAAACTCTTGAAGCTCCTTGTTGCTCATATTGATGGTCTGAACAGCACTGGACTTTCCCGTTTGGTTTCTATCCTTACCTCAAGTACAGTCAAGTGTCAGAACACGAAACCAATGTTGAAAAAATTTGTTAAGAAATATCTACGAAGTTTGCCCATCATTCAACTTTGAATGATAACTTGGAGCAACTGGCACACTTGCTTATAGATCCAAGTAATTTTGAAGATCATACTGTGTATGTTATTACTTGTTTCTCTCCATCTTTTATATCGGCTGCTTATAAAATTTTGTAAAGACTTCACGAAGTACCTTGATTTTGCATATGATGAACGAGATTCTGATGGGAGTCTTGTTTGAGTATTAAGAAATTTTGTTTTTCTAAAGATCATTTACTTCAAAGAGTTCGACACAAATGCAACAATATACTTTTGACCTTAAAAGAAGGTGAAAATCTGCCACAACCAATAGCTTTAGTCATGAGCTTGGCTACCTTATCATTCAGACTTACGGGGTTTCTGATGTGTCTGCACCAGAGTTCTATTATTTCTCTGCTCGGTCAGAAGCTCTCCAATATGAACTTCTGAAGGCCTTGATGCCCTTCCCAAGGTTAATCATCTCGACATGAAACATTTGCAACGTATACTAGATCCCAATGGTGAAAGACCACAAAGAAATTTCGAACAGCTGTGAGAATTATGTTAACCCAGCATCTTTTGCAGTGTGGAGAGACTGATATTCCAAGGCCATTATTGAGTGTTCTTCCTCTCATTAATCAGAAATCTGTCCGTAAGATCCATTTTTGCATTTCAAAGGAGAAAATTGAGGAAGAGGTTGAATGTGTTATGAATGTGAGTGCGCAGCTGAAGCAGATACTTTGGGACCTATTACATAACCATGATTTTGATCGAGAATATACAAAAGCCTATGCAGATAACCTAGATATTGAAGCCTGTGATGACGGTGAGAGAGAAGCTAGTAACTTTTCTGACCTTGACTGCTTTGATTCTTTAGGTAGTGAAGATGAAAATGGGGGATTGTCTGGGCACTCTTATTTTTTTTGCTTCTGATTCTGGTGATGAAGGGGAGAGCATAGCGGATTCTAGACCTGTTGCTTCATGTTCACACTCTTCTAAAGCTGGATAACAGCTGATTGTGTTGAAGGGATAGAGCCTGATCAAAATAAAAATTCTGGAATTATGGGATCGGTTGGTTGTGACACAACACCAAGTGTTAAAAATCTGGAAGAAATCCAAATCAACTGCAATAATAGATATCTTGAAGTGCAAGGCATATGTGACGAGGCAAGCCTTGTTGCTCGTCAACTCATAGACCGTTTGCTAGATAGATTTTATTTGTTAGGAGGGATGAATATGAGCTTGAACGCGAGGTCATATCTTGGTACTTCTGCATTTCCTCTTGACGATCAGGAAGGTACTTTGTACTGTTTTCCGTTTAATCATGCTTATGTTTATGCCATAAATTCTTTTTAAGTTGTTACAATAAATGATACATGAGGTTGAAAAGAATTAACCAAGTCAGACCAGATATTTGAAATTTGATATCACTTACTAAAACAACCCACCTTCGTTGTTGCATAATTGCATTGCCTTGGTTTGGGGAACTTCGAGTATTTAAAATGGGTTTCCTGAAGCTTTTGTGATTTCAAGTTACATAATTAGCTCTTTGATATTTGTCACAGCTGCTGAAAGAAGTCAGGTGACCTGGATATAAGATCAATATTCGTAAAGACAGTTAAAGAGGTCATTCCATCACATTGCGAAAGGTCTACATTGAGTTTAGTCCTTTCCAAGTTAATGACCAAATTTGCGGTCTTTATGTATCGGCTGATTATGTTTATTTTTTCTATTATATGCAGTGGCATTGAGAGGGTAAAGAAGTTGATGGGACTTGAGTAGTTTTTTGTTATCTTTGGATGATTTTTTGGGTCCAGATTAAAATGGGACTTTTATCAATTCACAACTCTAAACAGCATACTTCGACAACAGATGTATCTGTTCGACATATCTTGCTAAAATGTACTTAATCTGGTGGGTTTTTGCAGATCGTTTGTTTTGGTTTTTACCGCATTCAAAAAGCAAAAGCATTGCCAGTGCTATATGAGAGAACACTGCGGAAAAGGACATGAATATGAAAGAGTCTTCCACATTGGGGCTCCAAATTGCTCATTCATCAAGCAACTTTTATCACATTGGGACTCTGCGGGCAAAAACACCTGCGCCTCCCAGCGGAAAAAATCATGGTTGGCAGTGTCCCGCGAACTTCTACACCGGTCTGATCTGTCCAGGGTGAAGTC
>JAURVB010011396.1:0-18930 GCA_033002965.1 Piper betle | reverse complement strand
GTCCGGCGGTAGCAGAGGTTGAAATGTGCCATCTTCTTCTCGAGCCTTATTAATTTGGATATAAATTTCCAGCCGTTGGATAGAATCCAACGGCTATAAAAAATTGCACACAGCGATCTTGGCACACAAATATATTATAATCTACTATTTTAAATTTCGCCACTTATCGGCTTTCTTAATAAGAAAAATTTTATTAGGAAAGTCCATATATATCTTATTATTTATAATTTTAATTTTATCAGGAAAGTCTAATCGTTTTTTATTATTTTATAATTTGACCCCTTTTTATTAAAATAAATAATTTTTTAACAAAATTGGTAATTGATAAAAGCACTTGTATGCAATAAATTTCTTGCCAAAGATCACAACAAACTTCTACATAGGGTAAAAAGTTGGATTAACCAATTTCTTATGTCGTTTGTTTTAAAAAAACATTTTTCGGGTGAATATCACTTTAAATTTTTATTAAATTTTCTAACTTACTTATTTATATATGTTTTACCACTTTATTTGATGCTTTAAAAATTAGGTAAATTTCATACTTCGATGCCCTATTTTTTCATTGGATGTATGCATTAGAAGGTAGTTCATAAATCTCTCAATCCAATGCTCAATTCAACAAGCAAACTACATGATGCACCTTCAAGTTTCATACTTCAATAACGTAAATTAAGATAATCTTAGAATTTTCTTTTATTCAAATTTTAAGATGAAATATTTTTGAGAAATGATAAAATTGGTTCAGGGAACACTTTAACGAGAACAAAAACATCTACTATCAACACCTTGCCATACAAATATAACTAATGACATTAACAAATTATGAATTAGAAATTTTTAACTTTTACGTGAATTTCTTAGTTAAATTAGAGTAAACTACAATACCCAACAATTTTTTTGTGGAACCCAAAATCACTTGCAACTTAAATAGAAAGCTAAAAAATAAGTTAAATTTAAACCCTTTTAAACTTCAACACAAAATATGTCGGGAAAAATTAAACAAACTAGTTCTTGCAACGACCCGTAAACCTTCCAAGAAATTGATACACTAAAACAAATAAAGATCCAAGAGTTGGAGAAAACAAAATAATGGTGGAAGGAACAAAATAATGAGCTCAAGTCAACTTTTAATTATGAGAATGCCATCTTTACCTGCCGCCGCCTCCGGCCCGGTCGGCGGCGAGTCTCGCGGCGGCGATGTCGGCAGCCTGATCGAACGAACAGTCAGCGGCGAGGCAGGCTCTGCGGCGGCGAGTCAGCAACGAGTCGGCGGCGATTCGTGCGTCACAGCCTGATTCGGTCTGGCCACACGTCGGCGGCGACGTTGCGAGGTCGGCGGCGAGGTCGGTAGCCCGGTCGGTGGCGAGCCCGGAGTCGGGGAGCACGGCGGAGGGCAAGTGGCGGCGGCAGGCGAACAAGCGGTGGCGGCGTAGGGGAGCGGGTTTGATTTTAGGTTTTAAAATCCAAATTACCATTTTACCCATGCTTAAATAATTTAATAAAATCATACTTAGAGTATTTTAATAATTTCATAAAAATCGATTCCGATTTAAATCGACCGATTCCAGTTCCGAGTTAAATCGGTCAGAATCGGCCGATTCGTGCATCATGGGATAAAAGATGTATAAGACTTTTAGTTCTATCATCACTACTGATAACATACTTAGTATCAAATTCATCTCAATAGGTATTCTCAGCGTACCTGTGATAATAATCTGAGGATAAAAAAATCTCACTTATAATGTTTTTTTTAATTTTTGAGATGAAATGATTTTGACAAGATGATAAAACCTAGATCAGGGAAAACTTTCGCAGGGACAAAAACTGTTAAATCTCATACATTAAATATTGAAAATTGCCCATGATAAGATAACAAGTACACTTGTATACAAGCAAACCCATATAGGCCACCCAACGACATGACTGACTCCATAGTTAAAACTCCTCCATGGGATCATCTTTGTCCGCAAAGGTGGATAGTTCATCTTCTTCAAGTTGCATTCCCGCCTCAATAAGAGAACCAGCAAATAGGTAAAACAGCAGCAAGTGAGAAAAGGTGGGTTGATGGACAATCAGAAAGAAAGTCACAACTGTGTAAGATCTAAGATGGCTACACCTTCAAACGGGAATGAATACATATTGATTTATGATGACCTTGTAACGTCCAGTTTTCTGTGACACTAACTCGTCTTTCTCCCCAAAAAACCAAAAAAAGCAACTTCACTCTTAAATGACATACGTTTGTGTATCATACAGTCTCCTCAACGTTTCAGAAAACATCCGGATGAAATCGACCAGGAATAGAGCTATTTTGCTGGGCTTGCCTTAGATGCATCATAAGAGCGTAGTTGTTCACCTGTTGAACCAAAAAAAGACCCATGAGAACCAAAGTGACATCAAAGATCACTAAGACAAAAATTTGGACAACTTAGTTCTAACATTTCTCAACCTCCTTCCTAAGAGAACGTAAAAAACTTTACAGACCTCCAGAGTTCTCAGTTGTTCTTGGTACTGAGATACGAACTGCCTCAAATGCTGTAGCTCTTGAGTCTTATCGTCTGACTCTTTCTGACGCTCATGCTGTATCGCTACAGCTCGTTTTAGAATAAAATTATCTTTAAGAAGTGTTTCAACTTGTTCTCTCAGCATCAAATTTTCCTACGCCATTAAAAATATCGCATAAAGTGACACTCCCTTCTGAACTTAGTGATTCAGAAACTGTATGTAAGAACACACCTTTTGAAGTGATTCAGCAACCTCGGCACCAGCTTGTGCCTGTATAGATTTCTCCAGCACTAGGAAAATTCTTGCAACTCGACCCCTGGCATCGTCCAGATCAGAGGCATTCATTGTTTCCCTAACAAACAGTTCCACCCACTCAGAACCACCTAAAGAAAGTGGCTGATCTTCACAAGCAACAGATGCCTCTGAACCTGTCAAAAGGAAAAATCAATAGACATCCTCAGCCATGGACCAGAAGAATATGTAACAAATCATTGACTTGTTGCACACATGGAATTAAACCATGATACCACTGCAAACATGATAATACATGAAACAACATTAAGATTTCACACAAAGTCAAGCTGATGTACACAAATACAACCATCTTGCAAGAGAGAAAACAAAACTCGGGCTTTTAAATGCTACTTCTGGTGGAAGATGCCAAATTTATGATCAATAATACATTAAATTATTCAATCGCGTACTCAGTAAAATTCATCTACATCACCAATTATAATGAATAAGAGTGATAAAACTCTAAAACCCATCAGAAGGAAATAACAAAGAAGCTTTTGTTACATTTTCACATTGTAATGTACTAATGCAATCTACTCTTAGAATCTTGGCTCAACATCTAAAGAGTTGATGAAAGAAAATGATCGCAAGAGGCTAATGGATGAAATCTGCCATTGTAGGAAGAAGATAACAGAGAGATGGGTGGAAAGGGCAAACATGCCAATGAAGGAATGAAGGCTTCTCCATAATACCCGCTATATACATATCTTAGGTCTAGAACTACAGCTGTATAACTCACATGCCATGATAAAGATTGCTCACTATCGCTCAGTAGCCTCACCTCCAGTCATTTCAGATTTAATAGATAAGAATGGCATAGTTAGAAAACTACAGCAGAAACAATCCGAAGATCACTGCACTATGTGAACAAAAATAGACATGCTGTGGCAACATTAAATTAGGGGACGAATATTGACATGGCACATATAATAACCAGAATTCATCCAAATCACAAAGGCTTAGGATAGAAAAACCTAAAACATCATACTCTCACTGTCTCAGAGGGGCAGAAAACACACATCAACAACATGCAGCTGAGATGTTTAGAGGGTGATAAAAACCTTCAAATGGGGCTGGGTTCACAGCCTCCTCCAATGTAGCACCTTTATCTGCACCTAAATTCTCTGCGGAACCCAAGCAAAGTTCATTCAAACTCCTGATGGCAGAATCCAAATCATTCCCACTTTCTTCCAATGCTCTTTCCAGAAGCTGTCATCGTAAAAATTTCCAAGCAATTAGACAGCTAATCTTATTGCAGCAACTCGCTACACTGGAAACGAAGTTTGCATTACTACAGCATCAAGATTATGAGAAATAAAGCACACATTTTTCCAGCAGAAATTATCTTATTTCAACCAACAGGCAGAAATTATCTTATATCTAACACAACCATGGTTCAAGATTACAACTTTCTTTAACACCACATTGTTTCTCGCACATTCTCGGTCATGGATAATCGAATCCTTATGTTGCAAACAATACTCACAAAGCAGAACCACTAGAGTACAATCAAAATACTATACACCCCTATCTAACCCAGCCATGGCTCGACATGGATGATCAAAGCCTTGTATTTCAGACAATCCCAACAACTGAAACGCCGTAAAAGAACAACCACACGCAATAAAATACTTCGAATTTTACAAAGAAATGTTGAAATTGGGAAAGCAAACAAAAGAAAGAGCCAAGAAACCTGCTTCTCCATGCTGGGGAAGAGGAAGGCGAGGTGGGCAAGAGGCGAAGACGAAGACGGCGACGGAAGAGAAAGATAAAGGCCTCGAGGCGGAGAGCGACGGGCCGGCGAGGAGGAGCACCGGAGCCGCTTGTTGGGCGAGGAGGCGGCGGTGGGCGACAACTGCTGCTCTTCGAAGAAGGACCTCTTCCCGCACACTATAGCAGACATGGTTTCCGGCGATCCTCCTTTCCACCGGCGGCCGCGATCTCCACTGACACCTCCGGCGACGACGGCGGCGGCGACGACCTTGTCCTCCTCAGACCATGCCAGTCGGAATTCTTGCCTCCGGCGGCATGCGATCGGTCGGCAGCGAGAGGAATCCGGTCGGAGGTCCGGCGAAAGGTCGGAGCTTTTTGTGGGTTTTGCCGGCGTTGGTTGCAGACAGCGCTCGGGAGTTGGTTTTTGGGATAAAAAGATGAATTTATAGGGGAAAGGTGAGGATTGGTAGGCCGGTTTAATGGGCCTAGGGAGTAAATGGGCTTCATGGACTTGTCGAAACGGCCCATGACTTGAAATGGCTGGCCCACGATAGGTGTTGGTTATGTGATAAAAAAGGAATTTATTGGGTGCTTGGTTGGTTTTTTTGTGCCCATTTATATTCAAAATATAAAATAACAATAACAGATAAAAAACATATTTGACAAAACATTGTCATAAAATGGTAGACGCTATTTTTGAAAAGCTTCGTTAAAAAAAAAGGTCGAGCACTATTTTTTTAATTTTTTTAATATTCATTCCCCTTTCCTTCCCTTATCAAACATAATGTATCAGCTGTCACTTTTTACAATTATAACAAAATAAAAATTACGACAAAATTATTTAAAGAGTTTATAGAAAATTTTCTATTGCAACCAAATGGCCTATGGGTAAGATGAAGATAGGGTTTGATTGGTGGGCCGGTTTAATGGGCCTATATATGGGCAATTGGTATTCATGGGCTCGGTGAAAATCGGCCCATGAATTAAGATGGCAGGCCCAATTGTACATTGCCCCAAGAAATAAGAGTTGGGTCAAGAAAGAATGATGTCATTGATGTATTTATATGTGCGGTACCCTTTAGTGTTATTTATTTATTATAATTATATTTTTAATATTGTCGAGATTTCTGATTTAAATAGAATTATACTTCAAAAATTTTCAGATAATAATTTAAGATACATATTAACATATTCTTAAATTCATGTGAAGAATGAAAAATAGTTAGTATTAGGAGAAAAAATATTATTAAGATTAATGAGGAGAATTTTTATTAGAAATAATAATGAAGAACAACTTTTATTTTGAATTTGGGTCTTCTATAAATTTAACCACACTAAAGAAAACCCAGAACTTTAGAATTAACCAAAAAAACCTTAGCTTTAGTATAAGTAGATAAATAGACGGGTTTTAAAATATAGCACTTTACTTACTAGCATATGAATTATGCCCTAAGTCCTAACATTAGATTAGTTATGAGGCTTTAGATGTAAAGGTTATGCTAAAAGAAGGTATTTGGTTGCTTCACATCTCTGGAGCCTCTTTGTAATCAATCTGCCATACAAAAAATTGAGGTACTTGTAATTTTTTCTAGTTTTATTTTTGTACAGATGATGAACAAACATGTTTTTTTTCAGCCATGCAATCTTTTGTATAGTTGGTAAACAGACTTGTGCATATTCTGTTGTTGCTGGCAGTTTGCTATGGAACTATTCTCCCATCCTAGTACAATTGTACAAAATTTCGCTCTCTTTTGATGGCATTCATTCTAATCCCTCGTACACAAAACAAATCAAGAAATAGGAACCAAAGCCAATTTTTCAGGCGCCAAAATTTGTTCCATGTAAAAATGTTGGTCATTAAAAATTCAATTTTTTCTAGCATAAAAATGTATCAGGAAAAATGGGTTTTTATCCCTGAGACATATCAGATATATGAACCGACAAAAATCATATGAATACTTACAAAATTCAACTTTTTTATGCTTGACATTTTAAGCTGCAAGAAGCATGGAAGAGCTACGGATTGGTTCTAATGTTCTTGTTCACTGAAGCAAAGATCAATATCAACAGATGAAATTACATGTACAGATATGAGTTACAGATCTAAAGGAAGAACTAGAAACTAGATTTTTCCAACTATTTGATTTCAAAGAACCAGATAATCAGAATTTGCACATGAAACAGTAGCTAGCTTGTGTCAGCAAAGAAGAAGAAAACAGAGCAACCAATCTCAAGGAACTCTAGAGGCTCTTACAGATTGCATCATGGCCTTGAACTCCTGGAAGTTAACCTTCCCATCCCCATCCATGTCCACCTTCTTGATCATGCTCATGCAATCATCAACGCCATGGCCAAGCCCAAGAGAAGACATGACTAGCCATAGCTCCTCCACTGTAATCTGACCATCCCCATTGCTGTCAAACACATCAAACGCCTCCCTCAACTCCTCCTCCACCCCAACCACCTCCTCCTCTTCCTCTTCCCCGACCAACCCCCCCAGCTGCTTGTACAAAGCTTGGAACTCAACGAGGTCTATAAGCCCATCCTTGTTGGAGTCGAAATTCTCAACCACAGATGCCGCATGCTTCTCCTCCCAAGAGAGCCCCAAGCTTTTGAGAGACTCCTGCAGCTCCTCCTTGGTGATGTAGCCATCACCGTTCTTGTCAAAGGTGGAGAACACCATTTGGAGCATACCCATGTCTTGAATGGTGTTGTTGGTCATGTTGGTGTCATAATCTTTGGAAGAAGAGGAAGGACTAGAAGAAGTTGAAGAAGAAGAAGAGGAAGGTAACTTGGGTGGTGCGGTAGAAGTGGTTGTGGGACGAGAGTAGTGCAAGAAGAGGTAGCCAAAGAGGAAGAGGAAGGGCAAGAAGAGAAGGGAGAGCATGACTAAACGGGATTGAAGGTTTGGGGAGATGGTCAATGTGATGTGAATGGTGAAGAAAGAAGAGGAGAAGAAGAAGGATAGGTTGTGTTGGTAGAAGCGCGTGAAGATAAACAAAGAAACGCATACCGTGTTCTCATCATCACTGCTAACGGTGGAGGCTATTAAATTGCAGGTAATGGCAGTTATAAGTTGGTATTGTTTTGGCATTAAAGGGAAAGGAAGAGGCAGATATTTTTTTTCACGAAGAGATTGAGACTTGAGAACGGCCCTCTACATCTCTACTTGTTTTTGTTTTGAAAAATATTTTTAGCGGCCGGTTAATGAAGGTAAAAACCAGGCAATTGCTTGAAAGGTTTATGAGTTGGATGAGAGGTGCCTGTAGTAAAGAATTTGTACTAAAATCATTTTAAATGCATGCCCAATTATTGGGCAGGCTTCATGGAAGAATCATGGATGCTCCCATGGCTTGGCAAGGACAACTTCAAAAGACTTTTAAACTTGAGTGGCGAATACAATCATATGTAGAAGAGGTGCAGGCGTCAAAGAGCATCTTGTTCTTCTTTTGCCTTCTATCTTTTTATGAAAAAACAAGGAAGAGCAATGGAGAATAGCGTATTGAATAGTTTTAAGCTTTTGCGTGTGGGGACGAAAAGACAAGAACTCGTCTTGCACTGCCGGGACTTCACAAAAGTAATCAACAATCACTCTTTCCTTTAGCAATGAATGGCATCTCTATTTACAAAGAGATCTTAACTTTTGTTGAACAAGTTAGGAAGTTGACAAATGTGTTTGTGAAAGATGTGGGAAGTTGCCTCAAAAAAAAAGGACGAAGATGAAGAGTCCTTAAGATTTAAAAAATTGATGTGTTCATTGGCACATCTAAACCCGAGCCGATATCAAGGACCTCAAGCTGAATCGAGATATGAAACCCAGAAAGAAATATGCATGTTTGCCTCGAATTTATATCCGAACCAGACTTGTACTTTATTCGACAAACCAGACCAAACAGAATTTTCCCATCCAACGGCTGCACAACCGCATCCATCATAGGTGGAAACTTTTCTACATTCACTATATTAAATAAAATCACATAATTACACACAAACACAGTAATTTTGTCTAGTTGACAGGAAAAATATATTACCTTCATGAGGCATTTCATAGGTATGACAAGTTAGGTTAAAGAAAACAAACAACTTTGGTGAAAATATGTTCTTTTTATGATATATAGTACCTGTGCAAGTAAATGTTCAAATGCAGCATTTTATACCTACCTCCCATGTTTCAAGAACTTTGGGTATATAATGCCCAATTTTCCAACTCTGAAGTTATAATCAAAGAGAAAATCAGAAGGGCATTATTCATTTACAACTAGCCTTCATTTACATGGGCCAATTCCTCTAAAAGATAGAAATGGAATTTAGAAATCAAGAGACTGAAATTCTTGCCAAAATTCCAATCTCATGATCATGCTTCATGTCATTGCACTTTGTCCCCACAAAAAATTCAAACACAACCAAATATGTGCAATGCAATCAGAAGGGATTCGATAAAATACAAGAATTAGACGCTAAATCAGAAGATTGTAAATGCATGACGAGAAATTTCCTCAGATTCAGTAACCTGAAAGAGACAGGTATATGGCAGCATTTGGAGAACTATGATGCAGACATGAAAAACTTGCCATTGAACTCAAATGTGCTCCATAGGCATGACTATGAATGTAAGCGGTCATATTAACAAATGATAATATCCACAAGTTTGCAGTAAAGCTAAGTTCAACCTATATTTACACATCTAATCCAAGTGTGATTATCTTAGCTGTTTACCTGGTGGGCGACGGACCTTCTCTGAAAATGAAGTTTGCCACAGGTGGAGGAAGCCAAGCAGGATTTCCCCATGCTGACCATCTTCACCATCATCATCATTTTGCACCGATGGAATCACACTTTTCTTCTTCCTAGGCCTGGACCTGGACCTAGATCCATGCCTTCCAACATTCTTACCAATGAATGCGCCAAATTTATACGCAATGAGTAGGCCGGCCACTATCACAAGTGGCCTTACAATCCAGTGGTAGTCCTCGAGATGCTGGTACTTTTTCACAACCCCAACACAAGTATCAAAGGACACTGCTTCGACTTCTGCAGGATCAGCATAGTAGTTTATTTCGTCTTTGAAAACCAGCCTACCAGGGAATTTTACCAAAAGGCATCCATTTGGAAAAATGCGGAGGATTTTTCCAGTAGCCCACTCGCCTCCCCCTTGCGAGGCCAAACAAACCGGGGTTGAAAACATTTGCCTTGAGCTTTATGAACTGGCCCACACAATAAGATTCAGCCATTTGGAGTTCCGAATAGTGTCCTTTCCACAAAGTTTCTAATCCAATAAAAGCAACTGCTACCTTTCCATCCCTATCAATCGAATGGAGTATTCCCACAGGTGATTGCTTCTTATCTTCTGTCTTCATGCGAACCCAATCCCCTGCAGCAAAGCCTGAGGTCACCCTCTCTAAAGTTGATAAATGAACCCGTAGAGGGTCATGAACACCATGAACTCGCACAAGTACATATTCGTCACCATCGGAACCCACTAATGTTCCACCTGGAATTCGCATACTTTCTGGTTTGCAAGAGTTAGGGGTTTTCTTGAGCGTACAAGATCACCCACTTGAGGAATATCCTTTGACAGAAACCATTTGGAATAAGCACCATACAATGACTTATTGTCCTCCAAGCTATTATTTTCAACTGCACTCCATCCATTTTCTTCCTTGATTGCATCCTGGCATCTGCATGTTTAGATGAATAAAGTTACTAAATATTATAGCATGTTCTAAATGAAGAATACCTGCAGAATTTTTCAATATTGAAGAGCAAGGGTTGTTATTGATTTATAAAGCAATAGTATAAGGAAGCGAGTCCCATCACTTTGGAAAAAAATTTAGCCAAAAACATGTGCCACATTAGGGCAAAGACATCCGAATAAAGGGAGGCTAATGTTACCCTCTCAGAGCTATTTGCCGCATCAGAATAGAAGGAAAATGAATGCTAGAAATCTAAAATGCAACAGAAGACCAAATAAATAAATATCACCTTCTAAATGCCTGTAAAACATCCGCAGCTAAAGGCCTATATCGCAGATCATACTCGAAACATCCGCTGAGAACATTCTCAATAACTTTCGGCAACCCACTAGGAATGCTGGGGCTTTTCTTCTTTACCACAACCAATTGAAAGATTTCCTCCGGTGACTTGTCCCCCAAGGGCGTTTACCAGTCAACATTTCCAGAATGCTACAAGCTAAACCCCAAGAATCAGTTTCATATGAGAGTGGACCCGCAATTTCTGGTTGCCATTGTTCTGGTGACATGTAATTTGGGCTACCAAGTCGTAGGATCATATTTGAACTAGGCAATGATGTGCCATGCAGTAGGAATGGGACCCCAAAATCCCCAAGCAGGGCTTGATCATTGTCATCAAGGAGAAAATTACAGGGTTTCAAGTTAAGCGATAAAATTTCTTTTGCATGAAGCTCTAGAATTCCCTGAGCAAAGTCCAAAACATACCTGAAAATCCAAATATGAGTTACTGACAACTTATCTATGAATAGAGCCCAAAAGTGAACTGATTTCCTAATCCAAAGGAAAAACAAGAATGGAATACAATCAATACATGACCAGCAAGCTCGTTAAGTACATGACCTAATTTAAAAGTTTGTGTAACTGAGAATCCTATCACTTTACTGTGTCCCTAAATAGCCATTAGCAAATTTCGATATCAACCAATAAGAAGATCTACATATATGAAAATTAATTTTATATACTGTTGCAGGTCACTCTACCTCAAACATGGTTATAAATATAACGGATCATAAATAAATATGAGTCAAGGTTTTAACGCGTATATTTGAAGGGAGGTTCATCAATTTTTAATCTATAGAATAATACAAAAGAGCAGAAAAGCATTCTGGATAAACTTCGAAAAAAAAGACATTACTAAAATAGATATAATATTATATTAAATAGAAAAAGCAAACCTCAAAACATCAGGCAGTGGAAGGTTACTACCCTTAAAATGGGTCATCTTGTCTCCCACAGACCCTTCATAAAATCTCATAAGTATGCAAATCTGCAGCAAAACCAAATAAAAGTGATAATACTGGTTTATATGAAGTTATCATAACTTTTTGCACAGCAGGAAGCACAGGCATAAAGTAATCATATGATAAATGTTAATACTTAAAATAAAATTTTACCCTTCCCTTTATGACTGAGATTCCATGTAAATAACAAACACCTTTCAGACCATGGCACTTCAAAAACAAGTTCTCAAACTTAGCCAAAAAGGCTTCTATCTGGTCATCTTTGATGGGGTTCAACATCTTCACTGCAACCTCATGGTACTCCTCATAATCAGCAGTTGAACGATGATGGGTCGCTAACCAAACATCACCAAATGATCCTCTACCAATCCTATGAGTAAGTTTCAACACCCCAGGATCAACCCAGGAGCTAACTTTTCTTGCAGAAGTTGCAACAATGTTCACGTGATCGGAATCCTCTAAAAACTCATAATCCGATGAGTCAACTTGCTCTGCCATTTTCTAAAAACCAGCAGAAAAATCACCAAAACCAACCCGATTAATACTGCTCAACATATAGAAAAAACAGAACATGAATCAAATAAAATAAAAAAGTATGAACACCACCAACATAATCAACCACTTCCAGCACAACACAACCACTATTAGCCAGATTAGAGTTCATAGATACAATCAATACTGAAAAATGATACAGAAAAAAGTAGAACATGGATCGAATTTAATTTAAGAAAAAAAAAACAGAACCACTTAAAATCAACCATCCGAACACAACATCATACACCATTAACCAGGAAATGTGTTCATCAATACTGCCCAATCATACAGAAAACGTAGAAAATGAATTGAATGGAACCAAATAACATAAACACAACCAGCTAAATTAACCAAATGCACTACAACATCAACCACAACTAACCAGAACTAGGTTCACACATACAACCAAACTGCCAGATTATCCATACATACAGCCAAGATAATGCACAGTCACCAAGAGAGAAAAAAGTAGACTATGAATCAAACTAAATCAAACAAACACCACCACAACAAGTCAAATCCACCGATTCCAATACAACATCGACCACCATTTAACACATGCAATAAGCACAGCACCATCATACACAAAAGTAGGTCATGAATCAAATGAAATCAAATAACACAAATAGTCAAATCAACCAATTCCAACGCTGCAAAAAGTTGGAACCCAAGACAATTCTGGCAAAATACCAACCGATTAACAAACACAACTTCAAATTACTAAAAAAAAAAACTAACCCAGAAATCTTTATAAATACTTTTATTTATATATATATATATATATATATATATATATATACAAGTCTGAATTGTGAAAGACAACTAGGGAAATGTGAACAAATTGAGAAGTAAAAGCTAAAGGTGCCACACCCTCAGAAACAATTCTAGTAAACTACTAACCGATTAACAAACACTAACTTCAAATTCCCAAAAAATAATAATAATACCCAGAAATCTTTATAAATATTTTTATCTATAAACAAGTCTGAATTGTGAAAGACAACTAGCAGCGAAATGTGAACAAATTGAGAAGCAAAAGCTAAACGTGACACACCCTCCGAAACAATTCTAGTAAACTACTAACCGATTAACAAACACTAACTTCAAATTCCCCCCCCCAAAAAAACAAAAAAATCTTACCCAGAAATCTTTATAAATACTTTTATCTATAAACAAGTCTGAATTGTGAAAGGCAACTATCGAAATGTCAACAAATTGAGAAGCACAACCAAAAGGTGCCACACCCTGCAAAAGACCAAGGAGAGTGGTCATACATATCATAAAACCCAAAAAAAAAAGGAGGAGGAGGAGGAGGATAGGTGGAGGCAGGTAGTGCTGTAAAAAGGGTACCGGCGAGAAAGGCCGGCGAGGCCGATGGGGAAAACAGATTCTTGTATGATGTTATCTCCGTTGGAGATCTTAGCGCGACGATGATACCATCAACGATAACGAGCGTGTCGTTCCGTTTATCTATCTACGTGACAAGTGACTCTCGGTTATTCATCCTATCTCTAATTTTCTTTTTACCAAAGATTAATTAAGTGATTGGGTTTATCTCGAAATTTATATAATCCTTGAAAATAATACATTCTATTTTGGCTTTCTTATTATTGTTTATGCTCTCAAACTAGACTCCTTCGGTGTAAATAGAGCTAAGGACGGAAGTAAAATTATCTACATGTTGTAAATACTACATTAAACTCGTTCATCTAGCAGACTTATTGTTATTATTAATTTAAATTATTATTTATATTCTTCAAGCTCTATTAATTATAGTAATTTGAATGAATAAGATAATTGATATAATGAGTTTATTCTTACAAGTACATCGCACTTCTAATGAATGATGTTTTTAATTTATTTTTATCATTTTTTCTGTTACATTTGGTTTGAAGTTTTATCTAATTTGCTAAAAATAATACAGTGAATGGAAGAAGACATTCGGATCAAATGAGCGGGCGGGCAATTTAATAGAAAAATTTTGGATGAGAGTAAAAGAATGAGGGATAGGTAAATTTTATAATTTTTGTAACATGGTTGAGAATTGAGAAAAAAATATGAGAAAATATAATGCTTTTTTCTTTTGAAAGAGTGAACGTAGTAGGGCCCATCTTTTGGCAGTTTTCACCTTTTGCCGCAGTAAATAATATTTTTACCATTTGTGGGGCCCACGGTCGGAGTTCCCGAGGCGGGCCCCTCAATGTGGAGGGGAATGGGCGTAAACGGAACGGAGGCAGCGTGGCACGTAACCGGGGCATGTGAGGCACCGTTTCGAAGATTGCGACGCTGCCCACTAATGGGCTATAATGGGCTTTTGTTTACCAAAGTGAATGGGCTTTCTTGACAATCCTAGGCCTCGGTTGATGGGCTTTCCTCCACCACTCCCCTTAGCGACATCAAATTTTGCTCCCTTTCGTATGTATCGTTAAGTAACAAGCATTGATTTTAGTGCTTTAATAAAAAAATATAGGTAAAAGTTACCATTTTTCTTTTTTCTTTTATTTTTATAAAAAAATCCTAATTTTAATAGAATTATACTCCTAATTTTCCTATAATAATTATTAATAAAATATTAAATTAATTTAAGTATTAATAAACTCGTATAATTATTTTATGGGTAAAATTAATTAAAATGTACGAAAGACTGAAGCGTGACAAGAGTGAAAAAAATAATAACGGAGAGTTACTTGCCTTCATAAAAGGAACGACACGCTCATTACTGTTGATGAGAACATCGTCGCGAAAAGATCTCCGACAAAGATAAAATCATACAAGAATCTGTTTTCCCCGTCGCCCTCGCCGGCCTTTCTCGCCGGTACCCTTTTTACAGCACTACCTGCCTCCACCTATCCTCCTCCTCCTCCGTTTTTTTGGTTTATGATATGTATAACCACTCTCCTTGGTCTTTTGCAGGGTGTGGCACCTTTTGGTTTTGCTTCTCAATTTGTTGACATTTCGCTGGTTGTCTTTCACAATTTAGACTTGTTTATAGATAAAAGTATTTATAAAGATTTCTGGGTTAGATTTTTTTTTTTTTGGGAATCTGAAGTTGTGTTTGTTAATCGGTTAGTATTTTGCTAGAATTGTTTTGGGTTCCAACTTTTTGCAGCATTGCAATTGGTTGATTTGACCTATTTGTGTTATTTGATTTCATTTGATTCATGGCCGACTTTTTGTGTATGATTGTGCTGTGCTTATTGCCTGTGTTAACGGTGGTCGATGTTGTATTGGAATCGGTGATGTAGTTTGCTGACAGAGGTCATATTAACTGTAATTATAACATAAGATCTCTCTTTTCTATTAATTAATTGTGAAATAATAACGTACTCATGACATAAAATTTGTTTCTAAAGTTCATATCTCCCTATAAATCTAGCTAAGATATACATTAGGAAATGCTTGTGGGGCATGTAGGTCCCATTATGTTGATTAATCGTATGTGGGACCTACGACCATAGATGCCCTACCAGGCAAATTAGTTCCAAAAAATCTTTAGGGATAGAGTTTAAATATTTCATGAAAATGATGTTTTTACTTTTAATCCAAACATTATATTTTTATTTCAATCCTAAAAAAACTCAAATGAAGGACTTTTTTTTGTTGGCTGAATGAACCCTTTGAATCTTTGACACCAGTTGTTATCATCTGCACATATAATTATAATTTTATAAGAAGCATGCGTGACAAATATTATTGATCACTTAATATTCTTTGACAAATGTTAATTACAATCAATTAACATTTTAATTTCTTTTTCCAACGTGGCAATCAATAACTTTAGGATCAATATGTCAATATTCATCAGAAATATTAGTATTTAATAATCCGTTAGTTCGGTGACATAAGAATGAAAATATAGAGTTCATGTAAGGCCAAGTCATAAAATGATTATTGCAAATCCCACTCAGAATATAATATTATTAATGTCATTATATTCCATATAGTGATCATTGAACCAAGACAAAGTTGGTTTCTTGACCATATATCAATTTTTTCCCCAAACTTCACCCACAAGTATTCTAATATAATATTAATATATACCTATTGATGCAGTTAGAGTTTCATTAGCCACAAATAAATAAAACATGTGATCATATATATATATATATATATATATATATATAAAACTTTTATAATAGTAATTACGCACATGAATTACATGGTAATAATGGTCAGTTAAATAGTATAATAGATCTAATCATCAATCTAGGAGGAAATTTTTTACAAAGTCATACTAAATTTTTAATTAGTATAGAAGAACTTAATAAGCAAAAATTTAAAAATTTAGATTACTTAAAAGATCAAAATAATCTTATATTAAATAAAGTAACTAAGAATATTTCTAACAGTAATATTGTAAAGTTAGAACAAAGGATAGAACAATTAAAAAACATTGGAATAATAATAATAAGAGAACCTTGGAAGTTTTGGTAAAATATCAATATTTAGATCAAAATAAATCCATAACTAAAATATCTTCTAGCAGTGCTAATAGTAATATTAAAGATATAAGGATAGATCAAATTATAGATATAGATAAAAATCTAGACTTATATAATAAAAAGTAATTATCTGAACTGTAGATCTCTTGGATAAGTACAGGTGTAATGGGCTGACTATAATGGTACTAAGAACACTTCATGTTTAGCTGGTTAGGGAAAGGAAAAATAGAATTAAAACCTCATATAGTAATAAAAGATTTAGAATATCCAGACAAAATGGATAATAAGAAACAATTACAATTATTTCTGGGATTATTAAATTATGCGAGAAAATTTATCCCTAAATTATCAAAATTAATAGGACTTTTATATAGAAAACTGGGAAAAAATGGACAAATTTATTTTAACCAAGAAGATATACAGTTAGTTCAACAAATAAAGGAATAAATTAAAACGATAAAACCATTAGAATCACCTTTAGAAAATGAATATAAAATAATAGAAGTAGATTCTAGTCAAGAAGGTTAAGGTACTATTTTACTTACTAGACCTAATGAATATTTAGGAAAATCCAGAAAAACATGCGGTTATGCGTGAGGAAACTTTAAGAATAAAAATTGGACAAATCTAGATATGGAAATACATGGAGTAATAAATGCCATAAATAACTTTAAATTATATTTAAACAAAAAATTTACTTTAAAAACTGATTTCTAGAACATAGTAAAATTCATGACCAATCAAAATAGCAAAAGACATAACTCAAAGATATAGTTAAACTTCCAGAATGCAATACAAGGTATGAGATATGTTGTAAAATTTGAGCATAGTTTTGGAAAGGATAATGTGTTAGTTGACATTTTGTCAAGAAAATTTGCAGGAAAAGAACATGATCAATGCCTAATTCTTGAAGAAATGAGTCTTTAAGATATAATAGAGTTTGAAATCTCTAAAATTTAGGGTTATGATTCTTTAAAAATCAAAAAATTTGGGATACTCCCAAAAACTATAAGTTATAGTTCTTTAAAAACTAAAGTTTATAACTCCTTAAAAGTCAATTTTATATTAACCTGTTTGATTATCAGGAAAATGGCCTCTCCCTCAAAAATAATGACTGCAAAAGAATTCAAAAAAAAGCTAAAAGTGAAACCCAAAGCGGTTGTTTATTTGGACGAGCTAGTAAAACTCTACAATTTTGGTCCTTATCAATTATTTTCATACAGAGAAAACAAGTACTATGCTCTAGATCATATAACGTTGGATGAAAGTGAGCAAGCTCTGCTAGATAATATCTGAGAATAGCCGCTCAACATTTCAAAAACATAGGGCCCTTCAAGCTTTAAGTCAATACATGGGGTCTATACAGAAAAAATCGGCCTCAAAAATTTCAGCAATAATGTGGTAACTAAAGAAACACTACAGGAGTATTTGTAAGGTATAATTCTGTAAAACAAGCTATAGAAGGACATGAATGGCCCTGTTATAAAGGATTTTACACCTTAGAGGACGCTTCAAATATGGTAGAAGCATGTTGGGACCTGAATAATAACGTACTCTTGACATAAAAATTGTTTCTAAAGTTCTATATTCGTCCCTATAAATCTTGTTACTATCTTTTTTCATATTAGTATTTCAGCCAATTTTTAACACACACTGCAATGTTAAAATACATGTCCGTGTGTCTATATATATCTATATATATGTATATATATTCGATGTTAATTAATTAAGTGAATTTATCTATTTTTATCCCACATGACATATGACATGATATTTTGCCTAGTTATAAAAAAACCAACTAGCTAAGATATACACTAGGAAATGCTTGCGGGGCATGTAGGTCCCATTATGTTGATTAATCGTATGTGGGACCTACGACCGTAGATGCCCTACCGGGCAAATTAGTTCCAAAAAATCTTTAGGGATAGAGTTTAAATATTTCATGAAAATGATGTTTTTACTTTTTATCCAAACATTATATTTTTATTTCAATCCTAAAAAACTCAAATGAAGGACTTTTTTTCTTGGATGAATGAACCCTTTGAATCTTTGACACCAGTTGTTATCATCTGCACATATAATTATAATTTTATAAGAAGCATGCGTGACAAATATTATTGATCACTTAATTACAATCACATTAACATTTTAATTTCTTTTCCAACGTGGCAATCAATAACTTTAGGATCAATATGTCAATATTCATCAGAAATATTAGTATTTAATAATCCGTTAGTTCGGTAACATAAGAATGAAAATATAGAGTTCATGTAAGGCCAAGTCATAAAATGATTATTGCAAATCCCACTCAGAATATAATATTATTAATGTCATTATATTCCACATAGTGATCATTGAACCAAGTCAAAGTTGGTTTCTTGACCATATGTCAATTTTACCTAAACTCTCACCCACAAGTATTCTAATATAATATTAATATATACCTATTGA
>JAURVB010011395.1:0-14407 GCA_033002965.1 Piper betle | reverse complement strand
TCGAAACATGACAAAACATCAATATAAAATGCAAAGAATAATAACTCTTTTATAGAGTTATCACACCCCCAAACTTAAATATTTGCTAGTCCCGAGCAAAACCTAAAGTAGACTCAACTCATTTCTCCACTCCGCACAACCCATCCAACAAATCAATTTATAACTTCTTATTAGTGCACGAATATTATTCCTTGAAATCAAATAATAACATTCTAAAATTCATAAGATATACAATTGTAAAATAAAGGTGCAAACATAATTCCCAATACGAAAAGAAAATAAAACTCCCAAACTTATCTCTCAAATGCAGTTTAGAATCAGCTTATACCATCATCCAATACAATTAAATCAAATTTTCCATAAGTTCAAGTATCAATTTTCTCTCCACTAATATAAATACATTGTCAATCAAGATCAATAGGACTTTTTAGTTGTAATGGGGCTAGGTTAAAGGCTAAAAATTGATATCAAGATAAAAAACAATAAACCCTAGCTCAAGACTTTTCCAAGTTTGAAACAAATTAATTTAAATCCTTGTCACTAACAATGTCATCTAATCATTCATATTTTGCTTCCAAAAACATATAATTGATAAAATAACTACGAAACACTTTTTTTTCTTTTTCCCTTCAACTTCTTTTATCATATATATATTATTTGTTAATAAAATTTCAACACTTCATAACATTTTTTTTCTAATTTTTTTCAACTCCTTCATACCCCAAGATCTCATTCTCATTTAGTAATTAATTCATTCCAACCTTGGAAAAAGTCAATCACTAAGGTTTTAGGTTAGGACAATTAACAAACAAGGATAAATAAAATGAAATAAAAGCTAAGTTTGTTATTATCATAGGAAAATAAGCAGAACAAGTTAACTTCACGGCTCAAAATTGGCTGAAACAAAGATAAACAAGGGTAGCTTGAAAGACCTGGTTAACAAACTCACCTACATCACTTCTATCATGACAAGTCACTTATGATTTCGCCTCAAGAAAATCTTTACTAGAATTCTAGATCACTTTCTTCAATTGTATTAACAATATTATAAACATCATCTAAGCATCATCAAAATCAAAGTTGGGAGTTACATAAAAATTATATAGGGAAAAACATTCACAACTCAACTCACAATATAGACACCCATAGAATCTCTTCATATTATATTATCAAACAAAGAAAAATAACGAACACTTCTATCATCGAACAAATTAATAAGTTGGATGAGTCATATGAAATAAAGAAGAACACTAATGAAAGAAACCTAAAAAAATACTACTAACAACTCCTAATTTATTTTAACATCAAGTAAACCCCCCAAACTTAAACAATGCATTGTCCCAATGCTAAAAAATTAGATTTAAAATAACAAAGCAAAAGGACTTCCCTGTTAAGACAAAGTAATTGGAAGGGATAAAACACAAACCAAAATAAAACTAGAAACTCCCGAATTAAAAACTAAATAACCTATCTTACGAAAAATAAACCAAAAATAGGTTGCCTCCCATGAAGCACTAAATTTATAGTCATCAGCCCGACTATTCCAACGTACCTATTATGGGGAGGCAGTAATGAAGGTTTGGTTTACGGGAACATTACCTACAAGATAAAGTTAAGTCTTTGCCAATTAACTTTAAAACTTCTAACTGAACCTTCCTTGCAAATTTCAACAGCTCCCTGGGGAAATGCTTGTCGGACGTTAAAAGGGCCTAAAAATGCATACCTTAAATGAGATGGAAGTTATTTCAACTCCCAGGTCAGTGGGACTTCAATGGAAGTTTTGATCATCGTCGATATTGAAGGTTGCAACTTCAAAGGCTCAAATCTATCTTGACCTCTAGTGAATGTTGGAGTAGAATTTAACATGTGCAAATACTCCCCCTTCTCTTCATCACCAAAATCATCAACATTAGAAACTAATGTGGCTGCTAATGGGTCAATGGGATACATTTCCTCAAACATAGGTGATGAAGGAGAATGGATTGCATCAACATAAAAACAATCATTTGCTTGTTTCGTATATTGCATAGCCTTAAAAACATTAAATACCACTTCATCATTATCCACTCTTATTATTAATTCACCAGCAACTACATCAATCAATGTCCTCCCAGTGGCAAGAAAAGGCATGCCAACTATAATGGGTGCATTTGACTCTTCCTCCATATCTACAATTACAAAATCGGCCGGGAATATAAATTTATCCACCTTCACAAGTACATTCTCAATCTCCCCTTCTAGAAAAATATAGGAGCGGATCAGCCAATTGCAGATTAATCGTGCTGCCTTTTAACTCCCCCAAACCCAATTTTTTGTATATAGAAAGAGGCATCAAATTAATGCTTGCACCTAAGTTACATAATGCTTTACAACAAAACTCAGGTCCTATGGCACAAGGAATAGTAAACTGCTCTAGGTCTTTGAGCTTTGGTGGAAGTTTCCTTTGTAGTACAACACTATACTCTTCATTCAGGGTAATTATTTCAAACTCATCCAACTTTTTCTTCTTGGATAATATTTGCTTCATGAATTTAGCGTAACTCGGTATCTTCTCTAGCGCTTTAGCAAATGGAATATTTATAGAAAGTTTCTTAAACACCTCCAAGAATTGTTGAAATTTGTTGTCTTGTTTACTTTTCTGTAGTCTCTGAGGATATGGAACTCTTGAGAACCTAGTTATGTTGATCAAATGAACCCTTAGGTGGTAGGAGTTCTACCACTTCATCCTTGTTTTCTTCATTTAGTTTAACCGCCTATGGGTGAGCCATGGGAATTGGTGTCTTTTGATTGTGAGGATTTTGCAATTCCTACCACTTCGCAATGTAATTGCTTTACATTCTTGACCCTCTTCCCTAGGATTTTGAGTATCACTAGGGAGTCCACCTTATGGTCTATTACTTAATGCACTAGCAATCTGACCCATTTGAGTTTCCAAATTCCTCATAGAAGCCTGCTGACTTTACATAAATTGCATGAACATTTCCTCCATAGTTGGTTTCTTTTCCTAAGGTTGTACTCTATTGTGCTGAAAACCTGGAGGAGCTTGTTGTTGTGGACTTGACATTGAGGCTTGGTTGCCTCCCATTCAAAGTTCAGACGATTCCTCCATCCTGGATTGTAAGTATTGGAATAAGGGTTGTTTTGTTGTCTGGTATAGCTTCCAACAAAATTTAATAATTCGGGATTGTTGATACAATGGTCAATAGGATGTCCTTCACCACACCATTCACACTTAGTTGATATCATGTTCACTGAATTCACATTAGAATTCATCCCTAAAAGTTGCATTTGTTTTGACAAAGCAGCTACTTGTGCAGACAAAGCGGTCAATGTGTCCACTTCGAGAATACCTCCACTCTTCTTCCTCATTGCTTTGTCCTACCCCATCTGATAATGGTTAGATGCCATCTTTTCCAATAATTCATTAGCTTCTCTATATGATTTGTTCATGAGGGATCCAGTGGTAGTAGCATCTACAAAGGATTTAGTTTGTCCATGGTGTCCATTATAAAATGTTTGAATTTGAACCCACAGGAGAATTCCATGATATGGACACTTCCTTAGTAAATCCTTGAACCTCTCCCATGCATCATAACGTGATTCACTCTCCAGTTACACAAAAGAAGTAATATTGTTACGAAAACTAACAATTTTATATGGTGGAAACTATTTAAGCAAAAACATTCTCGATAATTCATCCCAAGTGGTGATATGATTAGGCGTCTGTGAATTCAACCATAATCTTGCATTTTCGGCTAAAGAATATGAAAATAATTGAAGCCAGATAACTTCCTCAAACACTTCATTCATTTTAAATGAATCTCAAATAGCAATAAAATTGAGCAGGTGAGTATAAGGATCTATTATGAACCTCCTCCCATGCATCATGAATCTCAAGCCAGATAATTCATCCCACAGTTTGCAGCATTTGGAATATCACTAGTTTCAACTCAAAGCTATTTGCTTCAATCAGTGGCCTGAGAATGCTTGAATGTAATCCGTCTAAAATAGGAAGAGCAAACTCTTCGAGAGCTTTTGTGTTATCATCATTGGCTGCCGTTAGAAGATTATTATTCCTTTGCCATGCCTCCATTGCTCTCTGAACTCTAGCTTCTTAGCGCAGTTGCCAACAAGTTCTCTCGATCTTTGGGTTATATGGCTCTAAATCCTGAATACCTTCTCCTTGCATGGACTATGCAACACCTAATTAAATAATAAAGAAAGAAAAATTAAAACTTAAGAAGAGATTAGAGCAATTTAAGTAAACAATCAAACTAATTTCGATAAAATCAAATTCTAGTTTAAATCCCCAACAACAGAGCCAAAAACTTGATGTGTAAATTATAACGCAAGTGCACATGCTAAATCTAGTAATAAAAGTGATAAAAAAGTATCGTCCCACGAGGAATTAATAGCAGAAATTCCCGATTAACAAAACTAATTTAATGAATTATACTTAAATGAAAGCAAATTCAAAGAGTGAATTAATTATGAATTAAAGCTAAACTAATCTAAAATGCAATATTTAAATTAATGTTAACTTCCAGAAGACAAACCTGAGATTTTCAATTTTACCTAGTGCTCTATATGATTAAAGTTATAACTTCTACCTATGAATTACACATTTGAATCATTAACCACAGGAATTAATTATTTATGGCATCTCTCGATTCACTATAAACTTATCACTCACACCCAACTCTTATATCTCTATGAAATTGTATATGTAAAATGATACTTTAAATTTTGCCCTTAATAGTTACCCAAGACATATGACTATATCTCTATCTTATATGTTAATCACCTAAAATAAATGAACAAAGGTTATTATATTCAATGACAAATTTAATCTTTATATCTCTAGACAAGATCAAATCTCTAAATCTAACAATAGATGGTAAGGCTAATGATAGCATTAATTAACATAATATAATAGATGATCCAACATCACAATCAAATAGATAAAAATTAATAATCTTTATTAATTCATGCACTATGTGTAATTGAAAATCCTAAAAAGAATTTATTCCATAGAATATTCGATTAAACTCAAGGAAGTCATATGTGATATGAAAGACATCATTTAATTACAAAGAAAACTAAATTATATTAAGAAAAACTCTTTTGGAGAAAATGTCTTCTTCTTCTAATCCAACTTCTTCGTCGTTCCTTCTCGTCTTTCGTGTCATCCCTTCACTGTCCAGAGTTGTTCTCTTCTTTTTGAAACCCTAATCAAGTTTATAAAGGATCCACCTAAATATTTTCAAATGGGGTCCACCAGAATCATCAGCTCAGCTCTCAGCTATAACACTTTCTTAACAGAAAGGCCAGCACTCGAGCACTTGCTACAGTTCTAGATCATACTTTTTGGCCTGATTTCACCCCAAATTGATTCTGGATCGTCTTCTAACTATTATACCCTGCTAGAACAATATTAATTAGCACTTTTTACACCAAAATCACAATAATTTCTCGCATTATTTATAATATTTAATAAACTTTTAAACTAATAAAATTGAAATAAAAATCACTCGAAACATGACAAAACTCAGTATAAAATGCAAAGAATAATAACTCTTTTATAGAGTTATCAGGATTCTCCATACTCTTGGTAGTAAATCAATTGTTGTTGTAAAGGCTAACAAAGTATGCTTTATTTCATGCATTAATTCATTTTTGTTTTTTCTTCATTAAGTTTCATTAGCTCTATATATGTTACTTTTGTTATAGCATGTTGATTGTATGGGTTTATTTAAACTTTTACGTACTTGGAAGGATGAAAGTATTATTAATGAACTTGCTGCAAACACAATCGTATGGCAGCAAGTGATGGCTTACTTCACTCACTATTATTGTCTAGCAATCAACTGAAATCTCCATTTATTGTTCGGTTACCTTAAAATAGTCTATTATCAATTTTTTGGTATGTGATATGTGAAATTTATTTTGTCAAATTATAGCATCATTTCTCATTTTTTGTAAGGACACGAACCAATGAGGGTAAGAGGAGGAGAGCCCACAATGTTAGCATAACATGATTCACTTGGAGGTGCAGTTCTATATCTAATAATCGAATGTTCGTATATATTATTAAACATATATTCTTCTTCTGTAAATCTAAATTTTTTATTTTAGTTCCCATATGAGTTATTATACATTTTTTTAGTTAATTCTCAATTCATAATTTTTGGTGCACATACTTCGCACGTCCTAGTGCAACTTCTTCTTACCCACCCTGTAGTTCTAGATGAGGAAGATAGGTAATTGAATATGACTAAGCATGACAAGATGCTTCTTTTATTTCTATATGTTTGACGTTTTGTTCTGTCTGGTTGTGAATTTTTTTTTCATGTGACAAATCTTCTGTATTCTTCAGTGTTAAGTCTAGTGAATACAACAAGTGAACAATGTTTGTGTATCCTGTCATTCCTTATGTAGTGCACGGTACAAGATCTTGATCTTGCTATAGAAATTTAAGAAAGCCTACTTAAACGAATTATAACATCCTAGCAGTCACCAACGAAAACATGCATGCCCTTTGGAAGTCAGTGATATCCAGTTAGAGTTACGCCAGAGTATTAGTTTGGTGACTGTTAATATTTGTCATTATGAATATTAATAATATATAACCCAATGTCATACTTAGGATACCAAAGGACTCTCAATATACCAAATAGAGGTGATTGTTCGTTGTATCCTTGAAGACGAAGAGGTGACTGTTCGTTATATCCTTGAAGATGAAGGGTCTCAAAGTTTCTTATATATCTGGATCTCAGATAGGGGAGGTCTCCCCTTCGGCCGAAAGCTGCTCCACCAGTCGGGGGCCGAAGCCGGTGGCGCTGCGGCAGCCAAGGAGAGCCGCAGCTTGCGGCCGAGTGAGGAGCCGCAGCCGGCGGTCGGGAGCCGAAGCCGGGGACGCAGAGTCGGCCAAGGGGAGCCGCAGCCGGCGGTCGAGATCCGAAGCCGGTGGCACTGCGGCGGCCAAGGGAGCTGCAGCTAGCGGCCGAGTGAGGAGACGCTGCCGGCGGTCGGGAGCCGCAGCCAGTGGCGCTGCGGCGGCCAAGGGGAGCTGCAGCTGGCGGCCAAGTGAGGAGCCACAACCGGAGGCCGGTGAGCTGAAGCCGGCGGCGCTGCGGCGGCCAAGGGGAGCCACACCAGGCAGCCAAGTGAGGAGCCACAGCCGGCAGTGATGCGGTGGCCAAGGGGAGCCGCAGCTGGCAGTCAAGGGGAGCTGCAGCCAGCGGTCAAGGGGAGCCACAGCCAGCGGCCGAGTGAAGAGCGGCAGCCGGTGGTCTTCTGTAGTCGAGGAATCAGCAGACGTTTCTGTTTGTTTTTTGCTTTTATCTTATTTCTTTGCGGTGTCTATCTTCCCATTTTGAGACCCGGTTATTGTTGCATCCGTGTTCGAAAAATTTTAGTGGCATGCAAGTATACATAGTCGAAACAAGTAATATAATGATAAATTCGAGTATCGTTCCCACATAGAAATGAATTTCCTTCAATTAATTAAAGAAAATAATATTAAGAGAAAAACAAAAACAATTGACTTAACTAAATCTAAATAATAACTTTAAATAAAAGGAGAAGTTAAAATGATAAAACTTGTTCTAGAGTCGAATTTCCCTTAACATGAATTTAATCTTCATCAAATCTTCCTCTTATCTTTTATTCCCTCGAATTGTCAGATCTAGGATAATTATATGACATGGTGGCTCCCGTTCTTTCATGCTTCTATTATTTTGCCTCAATTTCTACCTCCCGGTGATAATTGATTAATCAACAAAATAATGCATTAAGAATTGCCTTATAATCGCATACGGTGTTGTGTATCACCCGACCACAACAACAAACAAGTCAAAAGACTCGTCGTATGATGAATTATCAATGATTAATCTAATTAATTTCTCCCAAAATCTAATTAAACCTTATAATTTAAGAAATAGGCGATCAATCTATTCTTAGCATTAAAAACATGATAATTCAAACAATCTGATTGAATAAAAGAGTAAGAGGTTGAAATGACTTTAATTAAATCATGTTAACTTTCATTCTTCTCTAGAACGAAATACACAATTACTCCATAATAAAAATAGAAAACATTATAAAAGAGAAACTACTTCTCATTATGAAAAGAAAAGAGTTACAAAAACTAAAATTACTTCTAAGCCAAAAGTTGAGATATTTCAAATAACAAATGACCACCTCTTTATATAGAAGATGAGATGGGCACAAGATACATGAATTGAAAGAGGTTTCTTACAAATCAATGTATTTAAATTAATTATGATGTCCATTCAAATTTCCAACTCCTCAACATACTCAAATGCAGCCAAAGCAATGTATATCCATCCTCATCTGAACTTTGTGAACACCATAAATTGTAGCCATTGGGTGACCATGACTTTTCAATTCTAAAGCTTAATTTGTTTCATCTTTTTCTGCATTAAAACTCCAAAATTAAGCATATCTCATAAAATATTAATTAACTAGAATAAAACAAGAAATATCACCTAATTAATAATGTTTATACCTAGGAAGTACAAAATCATATTAAAAACATTGGTAAATAATTTATACTTTAAACACTTAACACACCCCCAAACTTAAACTTTTGCACGTCCCAAGAAAAATATCATAACTAAGAAAATTTTACTACACAAAAATACTTATTCTCCATTATGTTCTCATATGATTCTTCATCAAACTATCCAGAGGCAACAAGATGTCAATCAAATCAGAAATTCTTTTCATCAATCACACCCAAAAGAAGTCTCTACGTGTGTGTGTGTGTGTGATGTGTAAAATAATCTATTGCCTTATCATTCTCATCTACAACCAAGAGAATCAATAGGTCTTTATAGGTTGTAGGCAATGCCAATTCAATAGAATCAATAGGTCTTTATAGGTTGTAACGGGCCAGGGCTAGGGACCAAAAATAGGATAAACAAGATAAAAAAATCAGAGGCTAATATGCACCTTAGCATTAAAAATCCTTTCTAAATCCTAACATACATGTACAACAAATCTCTAAACACCATAACAATATGACACAAACTTCTATAAATGTAGGTAGCAAGTTGACCAAATATAAGTACTAACTTTGCTTTGATTTTCCATTGGCTACCTGCTACATTTACTTTTTTTTTCTTTTATTTCAAACTAATGGAAGACCATTGCTTCATCTTGTGTGTACCGATGGAGGATCATTGCCTCATCTTTTTTCCATTTTTCTTTTTCTTTTTTCTTTTCTTTTTCTTTATATCTTTTTCTTTTTTTTTTTACAAAGCAAGTACAAATAAAATCCACAGTATCTTTTTAATCACCACTCTATGACAACCAATGCCTTCCCTCCATATTACTCAAAGTTTCATCCCTGTTAGAATTTATAACGAATTCAAAGCACTAGGGTGCTAGGACTCAAGCAGTAAAGATATTTTTTCAATAAAAAGGACAAGGCTAAAATAAGGGTAATCAAACAAACACGTATAATAAAGGCCATGAAATTATGTGCAAAGGATAATTCATATTATGTAGGGTTGAAGAAAGGCCGAGACTCATCAAAAAGAATTACCTATATCATTTTCCATCTACATGGCAAGCCAAATATTTCGCCTCGAAAGTCCCTAGGGCAAGTTCTAAAAGTCATGACCATCATGTACAATCCTTATTGCAAAACATTCATTGAAATCATCTAAACCCAAGGATTGTGAAAATAATATAAGGTAGAGAACCAACCCTCGAATGCAATCTTTTACTTAGTTCATCCCTCATATCAATTAATCAAGTTTTCCCAAGAAAGGTAAGAATAATTCACATGTATATATCATTGAACCAAGAGACTAATATATTGTTGCATAATAAAATTTTTACACTAAACTACACTGTATATATATATATATATATATATATATATATGCATCTCTAAATCTAAACATGAGTCGAGAATGAACAATATGCACAAAATTAAGGCATCCCCCACACTTAAACTAAACATTGTCCTCAATGTTGAAAAATAAAAATAAAGAAAAAGAAGTGAAAGAGAATTCCCTCATATCAATTAGTCGGTGGATGATTATCATGAATAACTGAATTTGCACTTGACCCATTCTTGGGTTGCCTCCCAAGAAGCGCTTGGTTTAACGTCTACAGCCAGACGACTGTTCCTCATTCTTTATTTAATGTGATGGAGGACTTCCAAAGTTGTTCCCCTTCATAGTAGTGTTTTAGTCTACATCCATTGACTTTAAATGATCGATCCCCTTGTTCAGTCTTAATTTCAATTGCACTGTGTGGAAAAACTGTTTGCACTATGTAAGGACTAGACCATCTTGATTTCAATTTTCCTTTGAAAATTTTCAATCTTGAGTCATATAACAATACCTTTTGTCCAGGAGAAAATGGTTTAGAAGCAATTCTTTGATCATGCCATGCTTTGGATTTTTCCTTATAGATCTTGGCATTTTCATAAGAAGCTCTCCTAATTTCTTCTAATTCAATAAGTTGTTGTAGTCTCATTTTCCCACATGCTTCCAAGTCAAAGTTTAATTCCTTAATGGCCCAAAAAGCTTTATGCTCTAATTCTAGGGGAAGATGACAAGCCTTTCCAAACACTAATCGATAAGGGGACATGCCAATTGGTGTCTTGAAAGCTGTTCTATAAGCCCATAGAGCATCATCTAACCGAATAGACCAATCCTTTCTATTACCTTTTACTACCTTCTCTAGAATTTTAAGAATCTCTCGATTGGATACTTCAGCCTGGCCATTAGTTTGTGGATGGTAAGCGGTGGCAACCTTATGTTTCACTCCATACTTAGCTAATAAAGCTTCAAATTGCCTATTGCAAAAGTGAGACCCTCCATCACTAATGATTGCCCGAGGTGTACCAAATCTGGTAAAGATATTCTTCTTTAAAAACTTAACCACCACTTTGGCATCATTCGAAGGTAAAGCTACTGCTTCAACCCATTTAGAAACATAATCAACAGCTAAAAGAATATAAGTGTTAGAGTTTGATGGAGGAAAAGGACCCATAAAATCTATACCCCATACATCAAATAATTCCACTTCAAGAATAGAGTTGAGAGGCATTTCGTTTTTCCTTGACAGATTTCCAGCCCTTTGACAGCGATCACATCTCTCAACAAAATGTCTTGCATCTTTAAATAGTGTAGGCCAAAATAATCCCGATTGGAGAACTTTCATCGCTGTCCTAGTATTTCCAAAGTGCCCGCCATAATCTGTTGAGTGACAATGATGAAGTATGGACTCCATTTCATCTTCTGGTACACATCTTCTTATCATCCCATCAGCACATTGCTTGAAGAGAAGAGGGTCATCCCAAAAATATGACTTAGCCTCATGAAGAAATCGTTTCTTTTGTTGAAAGTTCAAGTCCGGTGGCATCTTCCCACTCACCAAGTAATTTGCTAAATCAGCAAACCATGGGACAACACCACTTTCAATGGCCAATATATTTTCATCAGGGAAAACCTCATTCACGGGTGGATCATCCTTAACGTTGTGTGTTTTGCTCAACCGAGAAAGGTGGTCCACTACAACATTCTCGCTTCCTTTCCTGTCCTTAATCTCGACATCAAATTCCTGCAATAAAAGAACCCAACGGATTAGCCTAGGTTTGGAATCCTTCTTAGACAAAAGGTATTTTAGAGCAGCATGATCAGTATATACAATAACCTTTGAACTTAGCAAATATGATCTAAACTTATCAATAGCATGCACTACTGCTAACAACTCTTTTTCAGTTGTAGTATAATTGCGTTGTGTATCATTCAATGTCTTACTAATGTAGTAGATAACATAAAAAAATGTGCCCTTCCTTTGGCCTAATACAACACCTATTGCATGGTCACTGACATCACACATTAATTCAAAAGGTCGTGACCAATCCGGTGCAATCACAATGGGAGCTGAAATCAATTCTTGTTTCAAAGTCTCAAAAGCTTTCAAACATGCATCATCAAAATAAAAAATTGCATCTTTTTCTAGTAAAGCACATAAAGGTTTTGAGATCTGAGAAAAATCCTTTATAAACCGTCTGTAGAATCCTGCATGTCCTAGAAAACTTCTAATTTCTTTCACCGATGTAGGAGGTGGGAGCTTCTCTATAGCTACAACTTTTGCCTTGTCTACTTCAAGTCCTTGGCATGAAACTTTATGTCCCAAAACTATTCCTTCCTGTACCATAAAATGACATTTTTCCCAATTAAGAACAAGATTAGTGTCTTGACAACGTTTAAGAACGCAAGATAAAATAGATAAGCAGTCATCAAAAATCTCTCCAAAAATAGTAAAGTCATCCATAAATACTTCTAGGCCATGTTCAATCATATCAGTAAAGATGGCCATCATGCATCTCTGAAATGTAGCGGGAGCATTACACAAGCCAAAGGGCATTCGCCGAAAAGCAAAAGTGCCATAAGGACAAGTGAACGTCGTCTTCTCTTGATCCTCGGGTGCAATGGTAATCTGATTGTAACCTGAATATCCATCAAGAAAACAAAAGTAAGCATTCCCAGCTAATCTATCAAGCATTTGATCAATAAAAGGAAGAGGAAAGTGATCTTTTTTTGTAGCCTTGTTGAGCTTCCTATAGTCCATGCACACACGCCATCCCGTGATGGTTCTTGTAGAAATCAGTTCATCTCTCTCATTCTTTACCACAGTTATACCTCCTTTCTTTGGTACACATTGTACTGGACTTACCCAAGTACTATCAGCAATGGGATATATCACTCCGGCATCCAACCACTTAATAATTTCCTTCTTGACCACTTCTTTCATGTTGGGGTTGAGTCGTCGTTGGTGCTCTACAGTTGGACTGCATCCATCCACTAAGTTGATCCTATGCATACAAAAGGATGGATCGATGCCTTTTATGTCTGCTATAGTCCAAGCAATAGCTGACTTGTGATCCTTTAGTATTCTAATCAGCTTCTCTTCCTGCAACATAGTTAGCTCTGAAGAAATAATAATAGGAAGAGTATCATTAGGCCCTAAGAAAGTATACTTGAGATGTTTTGGAAGTTGTTTTAGCTCCAAAATAGGTGGTACTTCAACTGATGGCAGCAATCTGTGGAATGGTAGATCTAAGGTTTCCACAACTCTAAATCTCCTAGGCAAGATTGGTTGTGAATCTAATACTTTAACCATCTCTTCCACATCAGTATCTTCTTCACAAAGAGAATTTATGGCCTTATGTAATGAATCACTCAATTGATCCCCTTTGTACATTATTTTATCAAATAGTTCAATTCTAGAACAATCATATGTTGCATCCGGGCAATTCATGGATTTAAAGATGTTATATGTGACATAATCATTGTTTACCCTAAGTGTAAGTTTTCTAGCAGCTACGTCGATCAGTGTTCTCCCAGTTGCCAAGAAACCTCTCCCGACAATGAGTGGTATATCGTCATTCCTTCCTTCTATTTCAAGCACCACAAAATCTGTAGGAAAGATAAACTTGTCAACCTTTATTAAAACATCTTCAATGACTCCTTTAGGATATACCAATGACCGGTCAGCCAACTGGAGTGTGATGTTGGTAGGAGCAATATCCTGGATCCCTAACCTTTTGAAAATAGAAAAAGGCATAAGATTAATGCTAGAACCTAAGTCACATAAAGCATTACAATGAACATTTCCTCCAATTGAACATGGAATCACAAATTTGCCCGGGTCTTTCATCTTAGGAGGTAGTTTTCTTTGGAGGACAACACTACATTCCTCTGTCATGGCCACAACTTCATTGTCATCTACTCTCCTTTTCTTTGCTAGAATATCCTTCAAGTATTTTACATAACTAGGCATCTGTTCAAGTGCTTCAGCGAAAGGTATGTTAATTTGTAATTTCTTAAATATATCAAGAAATTTTTTGAAGTATTTTTCATCACTTTGTTTCCTCAATCTAGAAGGAAATGGTACTTTTTTTCAACCTCTTCTGTATGTACCTCATCTTTCTCTTTCCCTTTGCTTCCGAGTAAGCTAACCAATGTAATGGGTTCATGTTCATTGTTTGGCTTTTCATCTTTTTCCTTAACTTCATTGGGCTGAACTGGTTCTTGTAAAGTAATACCACTCCGGGTTGTTACAGCTTTGCAATGCTCTTGACCATCTTTCCTTGGTTGTTCTGGTTGGCTGGGAAGTACACCCTTGGGTCGCTCACTTGGTTCCTTGTTTAATTGCAACACAACTTGTTGCATAAACTGTTGTTGTTGTTGTTGTCTGATTCTGCATGAATTGTTGCATAGTTTGTTGCATAGAATTGAACATTTGGATCAAATCCGGTTGTTGTGGCTGAAAAGGAAGTGAAGGAGGTCGAGAATGTCGTGATGGTGGTGGTGGATTATTGGGGACAACAGCCGATTGTGGAGAATTATTCCAT
>JAURVB010011394.1:0-25447 GCA_033002965.1 Piper betle | reverse complement strand
CATTTTTATTTATTATGCAAGCACTAAACATTGACAACAAGTTAATTCAGATGTTTGTAATATAATAACATAAATCAAGGTATAGATGTTTATATAAAATGCTTGTAATACTTGACAATTATTGTTCTACATGATTGTGAAATAAAACTAAGACAAATTAAAAATAATTATGAAATCATAGTGCTCAAGTCAACTTGAAACTAATCGAGATAGGAAAAACACTAAGTTACGTACTTAATCTTATGCAATCATAGTGCTCGATTATAGTCCAAAGTAATCTACTCAAGAAAAACACTAATTAAGTTGAATATGGTAGACTATAGAATTAAATTGTAACTTAAAAGTTATGAAAATTCAAATCTCCTATTTAAGCAGTATGTTATCGTATTAATTTAATTATTACTTTATACATATATTTTCAATCATCACAAGATAATCATTAAATTAAATCAATAATTTTAATTATGAGCTTAAACAAATAAAATAAAATTATGCTAATAATACTATCATAATCATTTCTTTAAAATAAACCCTAATTTTATGAACAATAAATAATCTAAAATAAATAAATTATAAGCCTTAATTTTATAAAATAATACTATTATAATCGTTACTTTAAAATAAACCTTAATTTATAAACAATAAATAATCTATAATAAATATAAAATAAATCTAAACTAAACCCAAATAAACCCTAATTTTTTCATACTCATAATAAATATAAAATCAACTCGAATAAACACTAATTTTATTAACATTAAACATTCAACAAACAACAACAACCAATAATTTCATTCCTAATAATATTTTACGACCAGATTTGCAACAGCTAACCCGATCATAATATAAGTCATAAACCTTTGGGAGCGGACCTATGGTCGCAAATCTATTTTCAAATTATTTGGTTCTGAAACAAAACTTACCGACTGATATGTAACTATAAATAGCCGTCACAAGTGCATTAATAAACTTGCAACCGTAATTAGTGACTGCACTATGTGGTTACAAAGTTCTGGTCACTAATATGGTTGCTAAATGGTTACTAAACAATTGATAAGTTCTGCAATTATCTTCGCGGTCACAAAGCGGTAGTAAATACTGCATGTTTCAATGAGGATGCAATGCAGTTGTTAATTTACGATCAGATTTCGAAGTTGCAAACTGTCGGACGCTTATAAACGAGATTCTAATAGTGAAAAGTAGGAACCTTAGGATATTGTTATAGAAATGAAACATATGGCAATCACGAATCTTATTGTTTAATTCAGAGCGAGAGCAGTAATATTATTGCAATTAGTAACAAAATAACGTATATTATATATATATATATATATATATATATATATACACACGCACACGAGGGGGAAGCTATGATGCAGCACAGCCATCTTTCTAGCCGTTGGATTTAATCCAACGTCTAGAAATTAACTTCCCACCACACCACCCCACCATCCCACCCCACGTCAAAATTAGGGTGCTAACCGAGCGAGCGAGCCGAGCTCAACTTGTGTTTGAACTTGGCTCGAATAATTCGAAACTCGTTCGAACTCGACTCGAGATTAAACGAGTTTTAAACATACATGCTCGAATTTGACTCGAATATCTTTTATGTGTTCGAGCTCGACTCGTGCTCGAATATACTTAAACTGTTTAATTTTTTCGAGCTCGAACCCAGCTCATTCATGAGCTCAAAACTGGTTCGATTAAAAGTCAAAAGTCCCTCACTTAAAAAAAATGCAATTAATATAGATTGTAGCCACAACCTTGAGGTCATCAACTTGAATACTTACCATCTCAACTATCTCACTTCTTTGTTATTATATTGTGTGTGTGTGTATATATATATATATATATACATGTATATATATATACATGTATATATATACATGTATATATATACATGTATATATACATGTATATATATACATGTATATATATACATGTATATATACATGTATATATATATACATGTATATATACATGTATATATATATACATGTATATATATATATACATGTATATATATATATATACATGTATATATATATATAATATAAAAACTATATCATTATATTATTTTATCGAATCGAGCCGCAAGTTGAGTTTGAGTTATAACCGAGTCGAGTTGAGTCGAACATAACCTTGCTCAAGCTCGGCTCGTAAGATTTAAGTTCGAGTCTAGTTCGAGCTCGAATATTTAAATGTCGAATTTCGAGTCGAGCCAAGCCGAGCCGAACGCGAAATGCTCATGAGCTGGCTCGCTTAATTAGCAACCCTAGCGGCGGTTGGGTGGTGCGGCAAAATAGGGGTAGACAAATAGAGTTATCGGTGTTGCAAAGTAGGGGAGAACGAAATAGGAAGGGTAGTTTTGTAATAAAAAATTGACTCGCTCCCGACTTGAGTTAATATTATAAAATAGATCCCAAAAAATATTAAAAAATACAATAAAATACCATAAAATAAAATAATTGAGTTCTAATGGGTTACTTTATTTTATGATATTTTATTCTATTTTTTCATATTTTTTGAGATGTATTTCGTAATATTAACTCGAGTCAGGAAGGAAATGGGTAGGTGTAGTTTTGTAATAAAAATTTGACTTGTTCTCGACTCGAGTCAATATTACAGGAAATTGGTGGGAGTAGTTTTGTAATTAAAACTTAACTCGCTCCTGACTGGAGTCAATATTACGAAATATATCCGGAAAAATATAAAAAATACAATTAAATACCTTAAAATAAAATAATCGAGTTCTAATGGATTTTTTTATTTTATAGTATTTTAATATTTATTTTCATATTTTTTGAAATATATTTCGTAATTTATTTCATATTTTCTTAGATGTATTAAGTAATATTGATTCAAGACAGAAGCAAGTCAAGTTTTTATTATAAAATTACTAATGTTTCATTTTTCTCCACCAACCCTTTTTTTCCCCCACCTCACCACCATCGCCACATGGCAATTTTATAATAAAAACTTGACTCGGTCCTGACTCGAGTCAATATTATAAAATACATCTCTAAAAATATGAAACAAATTAGAATAAAATACCATAAAATAACATAATCCATTAGAATTTGATTTTTTATTTTACCGTATTTTCTTGTATTTTTTATATTTTTTGGGATCTATTTTGTAATATCAACTCGAGTCGGGACCGAGTCAAGTTTTTATTATAAAACTACCCCTGCCCATTTCCTTCCCCACTTGTGTCAATATTATGAAATACATCTCAAAAATATTTTTAAAAATAGATTAAAATACCATAAAATAAAATAATCTATTAGAACTTGATTATTTATTTTATAGTATTTTATTGTATTTTTTATATTTTTTGGGATATATTTCGTAATATTTACTTTGAGTCGGGAGCGAGTTTTTATTACCAAACTACCCCTGCCCATTTCCTTCTCCGCGCCACTACTCTGTTCTCCCCTGTTTTGCCGCGCCATCCCACCACCGTCAACCTCGCCGTTGGCCACCCGTGGCCAACTAGCTACTCCACCATCCAGTGTTGTCGCTGACTCGCCGCTGCCTCCCTTTCTTCCCCCTCTCCCTACCCTTTTCCTTCCTGGCCACCCATTGCCGCCCACCTTACACACGTCGCTGCCGACCACCAACCCCAGCGAAGACCTCCGGAGACCATCCCTAGCCTCTTCCTCGAGTGACCCAAGGTGGCGCCGCAAAATGGGAACTGGGGGTGGGTTTATATATATAATGAAAATTTTAAACGTTGGCACATTGTATGTAAAATATAAATTTAACCTAGGAAAGAATTATTAAGCTAACATCTAAGATACAATATTTAAATAGTTAAAATTATCAAATTTTCTGGGCCGAATTTCAAAACGCACGTTAATAGTCATGTATTTAAGCAGACGCAATAATTTATCTAAAACATTCAAAGTCCAAACATACTAGAATCTCATTTTGTAATTTATTGAATTAAATATTATAATATTATGAAACTTTTTTGAAACCTTTTACATATGAATAGCAGAAAATAAATCAGAATACAAAACAATAGATCATTTTAAAAAATCATAAAGAAAATGTTATACACACAGCTCTATGTGATTCGGTCTGTAATTTGCCCCATAAGAAAAATGATGAAAAACTCGATTAATCTTACCAAACCGATTTTAAATATAAACGATAATGGTAATTGGCTCTACTATAATTAATTTATCAATATAACCGAATATTATTTAATATAATTATAAAATTTATTTCTATATATTTTAACATTAACCCTTAAAACATTTAATGCTCAAAGTATCACTTTGATAAATTTACTTAATTCGATTATTTATTTACTTATTTCCTAATTTATAACACTAGATTACCATAATTTAAATGACGGGAGCATTTTATATTTTATGAGTGAGAAAGTATTTTAGATAATTATAATTTTTAATCCATTTAATATTATTAGGTTTATAATATATAAGGCAATAAAAATTTAACCATAAATTAACTGGTAAAAACTCAACTGTAGTAGAACCCTATAATTAAACTTGATTAATAGTTTAAAATGGTAAATAGTTATGATAATAAATATTATCAACAATACCGTAATCGGGCCATTTCCGACCCCTCCAAAAGATGTAAAAAAGACAACCATCAATAAAATAAAGAAAAAAATCATAAGAAGGCCATGCTGCTGTAGTCTGATTAGTCTAAGCCGAGTTAATGCCGAGTTGACTCAGTAGCCACGATCAGATAATTACTGTAATATACTAGCACTGAGATCCGGACCTCTCTGACGTTCGCAAAGGGACCGATACGTTGATAGGAGATTGCTAGCCGGCAGAAATAGAACCAATACGTCTCTTTGAATCTGCAAAAAAAAAGTTAAATATATATATATATTTTTTGGGCAAGAATTTTTTGATCTCTGTGAAAGTGAATAAGCCATCCAATCTTTCATGGATTCGGTGATTTTCTTTTTCTTTATTGACCAGAACAGTACAGGTACCTGCATCTACTTTTGATGGATGGAGGTGGAGAAGCAAAATTAAAGCCTACAGATCAGAATACTGATAATTTACAATGACCCAAAACTTGATTAGATGAGAGCTACCTTTCGTGATATCCGAGAAGAGACAAAGTTTACAACTTTACCCAATCAGAAAACAAATCTCTCTCTTTTTTTAATGGGTTAATTCCCACAGCTATTTTGAGAGATAGCTATCACTTGGTAAGGATTAATGTTGTATGAGAAAAAGATGAAGAGTTCATGATGACAAAGTTCTTCGTACCAGTTTGGATCACTCTACGACAATGACCAGTCATGGTTGCTTGTCAATATGGTCGGCCAATCTTGAATCGCTTTAGCTTTTCTTTCTCTACGAGGGGAGACAATCCTGCTCACTCTCTCTCTATCTATGTCCTCCCTCTCTCTCTGTCTCTCTCTCTATATATATATATATATATATATCAGTTGTCTCCCTTTTCTTTTCTTGTTTCACTGTGCATGCAATGCCTCGGCCATGGAAACTGTAAAGAATCTATTCTTTTCTTCCTTGACGAACGTGCAAAACAATCGCCTAACGCGTGCCTGCATGTTCCTATTCAATGTTTCGACAATTTCCTGATCAGTTTTATTTGATCATGGATACTACATTGTGTCTCAATCTAAAACATCACAATATTTGTTACCCAAGTGAATTCGGATACAAATAAAAAATTAAAGAGAATGGCGAAGAACTAAATGATATTTATGATTGCTCCTTCCTCAAACAAAGAAACAAATGGTTATCGGAAACGCTTACATATACCTCCATTACACCTAACAATTTCTCAAGAAGAAACCCATTTAATTAGGGAGCTCCCTTTACTAGCTAATACACCAAATTAAGACAAGAATGATAATCATTCCATCTTATCAAATCAGAAAAGAATGATCTGATTCCCCTAACAAAAAAATAAACAGTGTTTGCATTCACTCTCTCTCTAAAGGCCATGACAATTGTAAGACTTACAACAACGGAGAGCATCACTAGAACCAGATCAAAAAGTTCTGTTTTGCATAAACTTCACATAATTGAGCAGCTGTTGGTATTCTCATCATTGAAGTAGTGAGCATACTCCGGCGTCGGAGGCGGATAATAATGGGAAGGAGGCATGTGTGGCCCGTAGCTTACCGATGGTTGTGGTCGGCCAAATGACAGAGGTTGGAACCCGGCATTGTACCTTTGTTGTTGTTGCTGCTGTTGCTGTTGCAGCATCATCATTTGCGCGATATACTGCTGCTGGAGGTACTGGTTCCCGGACATCTTCTCCGGTGGTGACACAACGCCTCCGAAGCTATTGCCAGCATTCATCGGAAGGCTTTGGACCGCCGGATTAGCTGCCGGAGGAGGCAATGCAGAATAACCCATCTTACCATTTGAACCACCCATGATACCACCACCATTAGTAGCCTTTTTGCTAAGGTCAACCTCAAGAAACCCCTGATCTCCCCCAACCTTATGATGAATATTGCCTTTTGCACCTCCTACATTAGCCATGCTGGGAGCAATCTTGTTTTTCCATTCACCATTTTTGCCACCGGCATTCTGGCTTTGATTGACACCACCATTGTTCCCAGGCCATAGCTTGTTTCCTCCATTGTTGTACTTACCACCTTGGTTATTTCCATCTTTGATTGGCACTTGAACAGACTTGAAATTACCACCATTAACTTGTCCATTCATGAATGGACACCCCTTGACAGGAACCTGCCCATTCTTGGGTTTCATCTGTTTATCATTCAAAGAGTGGGGTTTCATCAAAACATCATCATCAAGATCAAAATCGTCATCAAATTCATCATCAAACATGTCAAATTCATCGCCCAAATCCCCCTGTCGTCGAGTGGACTTCACCGATTTTTGGCGCTTGAAGGGAAACCAGGAGCTCTTCGACTGAGGCTGCTTCAGTTCTTTCAATCCATTCAACTGTTGCAGCTGCAACTGTTGTTGCTTTTGTGGTGGGAGTGATGCATTCTTCTGATTTTTACAACAACCCATTTGGGATTTCACATCTCTCTGGCCACTCTTATGATCAATTTGTGTGTTATGGCACTGATTCTTGAGCTGCTTGTTGTTGATGATGACGAAGTTACCACCCTTGGGAGTCGACCAGAGGTCTGCATGTTTACCTGCTTTTGCGAGCTTCCTCATAATGGTGGCCGGATCTATACTGCCAGACACTATCACCTTCCCATGTTCTCCATCTATGGCTATATTATCCACTCCTACAAGCGTGACCAAGCGATACAAATCCAATTGTTAAATTGGGAAAGACAAGACAAACAAGCGTGCTTCATTACTGAAAAATTGCAGGATACATCTCAAACAATAAAACATAGCCCCGTCCTGCTGAAATTTTATGAGTGTTTGAGAAAAACAGGAAACCCAGTTCAAAGAATTTACCATCAATCTTCTGAAGCACTTTCCTCACTTTTTGCTTGCAGCCATCACAATGTATGTTCACTCTTAGTACACAGGTCTGCATAAACACGATAGAATAAGAAAAATTGTGGTCCAGATAAGAGAAGGAAAACCAAAATCTAAGTCAGAACAGAACCTGCATTTTCAAGAACTTGCTATCTTCCTCTTTACTCAAACAGGGGAACCAAGAGGACCAGTTTTCATGAATGTTAAGTGGCATGAAATAGGTGGAAACAAGAATTGCTAGTTTTATAGGGACAATAAGAGAGAGGAAAGAGCTACAACAAGAAAAGTTTACACAACGGGCAATTTCTTCTCTCTTCTTTTGTATCTTGTTCAAAAATCCTGTTCTTTGTCATCTCCTTTTCCTCCTCGATCAGATCTACTGCTCTTTTTTCTTTATCTTCCACTTTTTTAAACCTTGTTTTCTACATGGGTTTCTTGATCGAGTTTATAGGAGTCCTTAGCTCCCCTTCAAACTGTCTTTTGCTTTTCCCCCATCAGCATTTTTGTATGTCAGAGTGTATCAAAAAAACAAAAAAACGATATACGTGCCTTTATTTCCATGCTTTCTTACTAAATTAGAAATTTATATATATATATTAATATATATATATAATAAGTCTATTTATATTTATTAATTAAAAGAATTTAAAAGTTAAGCTTTGACAAAAAAAAAAAAATTGACTATAGTTGCTCAACATTGGAGTTAGCTAGAAATTTTTAGAAGCTCTGCCTAATTGGGCTCGATTCAAACTCTACACGAAAAAAACTTAACCGGCAACTCAATTGGTAAAAACTTAAGCAGATTTGATTTTGTTTAAGTCAAGTTTGAATTTTACGATACTCGAATTAATCCAACTTGTATTAAACTTAAACTTAAATTGTACCTATATTATAGCTCGACTCGGTTTGACTTATACAAACATATTTATATAATCTTTCACAAACAACCGTATAACAAAAAGTAAATAGTTAACATACATGATAAGATTAAAGCTAGAATATACAACAAATTAATACATATATTTACAACAAAATATTTTGTAGCACATTATTTTTAATTCAATTTATCTTTGTTTTACCATATTGCCTATATTCATATTTTCTTATTGAAAATGGTAAAGGATAACAATTGGTAGTGGGCTCCATGCCCTTCACTTGTTGGGATTATGAAGGCTTAATAGAGCTCATGCATGACCATATCAGACTCGGCATTGTCTAATTCAAAATCAGAAACTTAATAACTCGATTCGTTTACCCTAACTCAAAATTTGACTCACCCCGAGTTCGAACCAATTTCGAGTGGGTCCAACTTGACTAGACCCCAGTCGTGAACAACTTCAAAATATAATAAAAATAAAAAATAAAACAAATTATTATAATTTCTCTCCTTTATCTTTAAAATTATTATAGTCTATCATATTATTTTGTAATTGTTATTTATAAAATTAATCTATCTCTATTCTAGCCTAAGCCGCGCCTCATTACTCATTATTCAAACCGCAAATTGGGCTGATTGGACATTATGCGGGCTCAAGATGAGAAAATGATTGGAGGCAGTGTTGGAAATGGGCTGGTCCGGCTATAATCATTAAGAATCAGGCCCAACGAAGCTGAATATAAATTCCTGAAATTTTGGCGAACTGGGCTTCCCAACTCAGTTTCTTTGCGAACAAATTGGACCAAAATAGAAAACATATCAACAGGGTTTTCACTTTTATTTAATTACACTTTTTTTCTTTTTTGTATTTGGTTTATTTAAGAAAATAATTGAAAAATATAACATACATGATTCTTGGAAGGTTTTTAAGAATTTATAAATTTTATAAAAATAGTTTTCAATTCACCTTGAGTAATAATCTAATAGTATTTTAAATTGTTGGTTAACAAATTGTCGGACCAACCAGTCATGTTAGCTACCTCGATTCCAAATTCTGATTCCATTTGGTAATTTGCATTAATGAATATAAAATTTAGAAAATATTGATAACATATATTCAATATATACTTGCTGAGAAAATATGAAAAATATTATTTATTTAATTATTTTCACCTGATATGTTTGAACATGTATACATAAGAATTATGTGTGTTTGTTTAGAAGTTGTCTTATAAAAGAATATAAAAACATATGAGCCAGATGTAAGAATTTAAATATATATTATATTTAGGATTAATGTTACTTCCAGCTTTGCCGTCGGTTAGGTTGATGTATACCCTAAATATTTAGGTCCGGAGGTCTCGGTTCAATCTCTACCTAATAAAGGCTCTCACACACCTTGTTTTCCTTGTTATTAAGAAAATGGAATACTAATTTATTAACCAGGGTTTGGACGTTTGTTTTAGTTAGTCCATTTTTCTCGAAGCTTTATGTTAGGGGGTGCCTATCCGTCGAGTATGCCTAAATCAAACCTCTCAATAATTACCTGAAGCAAATATAACAAACCTGATCATTTATTATTTAAATTTTTATTACCTGAACACTTGATTATTTATCGTTTACCAAATCCAAACACGACTATTTAAAACCTAGTTAGGCTATAAAAAATTAAATTTAGATGAAAACACGAAAAATTAAATTAGAAAAAATTATTTAACAAAAATAAAGAAATTAATTAGACTAATATAAATTTAAATAATTAAAGTTAAAAATATACTAATTTTTACATAAAAGCCCAAAAGACAAAAATTAATCCTGATCATTATTGGGCATGTACATGACATTCTAAAGCCAAATCTACTTATATGGGTATCAAATTTTAAACCATTCGCGTTTGGTTGGGTCGGGTTCGACTCAATGTACATCTAATCATAATTGTAAAAATCGGAATCAAACGCTGAATCAGATTGGAATAGAGTCACTCGAATTAGACCGATTCATAAAAAATCTGATAAGAATCAGTTTACTTGAATCGGTCAAAATCAGTAGGTTATTAATTATAGATCATATCATTTTGATGTTATGGTTTGTATTATATTTTATAGTATTTTTATATATATTTAGATTTTTTTGAATCATTTAAAATTATTTATTATTTTTAACTTGAGTCAAAATATAGTCAACTTTTAATTACGAAAATGTCATCGACTATTTCTTTCTCCTTGTTTTTTTCTCCCCGATGAGCCGCCACTCCTTCACCCCCGCCAACGCTGCCTCCGGCTGCTGTGCCGTAGCCAATCACCACCACCGCCCCGCCTCCCCCCGCAGGCCCCACCCCCTGCCACCCCCTCCCAGTATGGCCCCGCCCGTCCTCCGTGAACCTCACCGATGCCCCTGCCCAATCCACGTCCTCCACGCTGCTAGCCACACACAATCTGCCCTACCCCGCTCCCCCGTGTCGGTCCCGCCTCGTTCCCCCTTGCGCCTTTGCCACCCTCATCCCCTACGCACCCTACTGCCTCGTCCTCCACCCGCCCCGCCCCCCACTGCCATTCGGAATTAGCTAAATCAGCCAATTCACAGATCGGCTCAAATCAGCCAATTTATAGATCGATTTACAAATTTTTTTAAATCAAAATTCTTCTGATTGGATTTAAATTGGCCGATTTCAAGTAGAATCGGCTGCTTTTTCCAACATGCATCTAATTAAGCAAGTCCACATTCAAGTTCTTGAAAGAAAAAGAAACAAATTAAAGTTTGTGATTCGGCACTGTGCAATTCCTTTTGCTTCTAAGATCAACTTGTTCATCATCGTACTCCATTGGCATTGTCAAAATAAGTTGACTATGTGATGTGTATATCGTCAACTCATTCATTAAGTATAGGAATATTAACAAAGTTGACCCGTTGAGAGTCTAAAGGACACAAGGTGAAGCTGGGCCTTTCTCATCAAATGCCCGCCCAAGTGCTGATAGGAGTTGATAGAATTATAGATCTAAGTATTTGATCAACATATTACTAATGTAATGCTTTTGTTAATCATTTAGCATCAGAACAAAGGCTGGCGATAAACTTTTCAAACAACTAAGGTATCTTATTCTAGTCTTCAGGCTTAGCTCGAGTGGGTTGAAATGAAATTCCCTCCACAATATAAGTAATTCTTATCATTGGCACTCTTTTCCGCATGCGCAATAAAACGAAAGAACAAGGTTGAAGACTTTGAGTTGATATGCTATCAAAGCTAGTTTAATATTGCCTTGACACTTGCTCCAAATGATACCAATTCGACAAGATATGGAATGACATGACATAAAGAAGGCCAAGTTCCATATCTGATAATCTATGGCAAATAACGTGGTTGCGTTAAATCTTCTTTGCTTAGATTCAACTAGCACTAGCTATGGAATGTGAATAAACAAGTGCATATTAAAACTATCAAATGATAGCTACACAAAGCACTCTCACAACTACTGACGACGACCATGCTCAAGTTTCATTGGAGAAAGGTTGTGAACAATCGGTTATCTGTTACTAATGCTTGTACCGTGTAAAGGCCAAGAACCAGTTTTTGCATTTTAGTGCTTGTATCAAGTAATTACTCAACACTGTTCCCTCCACTGACTCTTTGGTCAAGTTATATAGTATATGTTGCCCCACAGTGCAACAAGCCACACTAGTTTGCCACTTGACTTGCTTATTCATCTAATCAAGATTCAAAAACTATGGGAGGGCTTATACAAAATTTTGTGATTCATCAAGTGGTGAGCCATTTGGAAGGCACTCTGTGGTATTATGCAGCTCCCAATATTCAAGGCAATGGTCTTTGTCCTCTTCTTTCCCTGTGCTTTAGTTAGTTATAGAAAGTGCACTAACCTTGAAAGCATCTAATTTAATCCAAGTTAATGTTTTAGCCCATTCTTGTATAACAAAATGAGGGGAACTTGGTGGCCACCTCCCTCCATTCCTAGTGATGGGACCCAGAGCCCCACAATGTACTGGAAGGTTATATTTTCATATATTAAAAATTATAGGTACTTATAAAAAAAAAAAGATCTGATCACAAGAGACTATTAAACGACAAAGGCATTCAAAGGGAAATAAATTCTGAAAAGTTGGAAGCCACTAAAGAAAGAATACCTTCTTCGTCTTGGACGAAACAAGTTGCCCAATAAGCTTTTATTGTGTAGTAATTTGTGATTTTTTCTTGATGATAGGAATACCAAATTACTAATAATATGAAAAGAGGGAACATAATCTCATGGTAATTTAATTCATATACGGAATCGGCTTTAGGTTGACTAATCATCGTTATTTATAGCTCAAAGATTACAGCAGTTAAATAACTATTATGAGGTTTGAATCATGATTAAACTTTCTTATCTTGCAACCAAGAATAGGTATCATAAAATAATATTTTAAATTCTTGCCGTCATATTAATCGAGACCATCCAATTGCAAGGATGGTCTATATTTAATCAATTTTTTTAAAAGAAATAATAAAAAATATTCCTCCCTTGACCAAGGGCCCGCCGAATTCGACCACCGTCTGCCGGAGTGCACTACCTCCGGCCAAATCTTACCAGAAACGGGCCAAACCTAGCCAGCGATGGCCGAACTTGGCAGCGTCCAAGGGGAAGGATTTTTTCTTTTGTTTTTTAAAGTATAATCAATCTAGGTTCACTTTGCAATCGGACGACCCAAATTAATTTTGGATTCTTGCTCCAATTGAGGTGTAAGTCTACTTTCCTCCATATTGTAGTATTAATTTAGTATGTAGGTTCACGATAGATTATTGATATATACAACACAAATTGTGTTTAAGTTGATTTTTAATTTTATATTTCTAATATATAATGTTTCTAAAAGATAATAAAACTCACATAAGTAATATATGAAACACACAATTTTATATTTTTAATCTAACTCTTGTAATTTAGTGTATTGTGTACTTATAATATATATGGTTAGTATGCCGATTCAATGTTTAAAATTTTGCCTCCTATGTGGTAAAACCTGAGCATAACCAATAAGCTAATTACTTTGGAAGGATATGAAGATTCATCTTCTAATTTTCATGTTTATAAGTTATTATATAGTATATTTGACAAGGCAAAATTTATGGGAAAATGCCCTATTTTCTTATGGTTTTTTATGCTTGACTTTCAGCTACGTAATCAGAAACCATACAATTATGCTAAAATATGTTTCTTGGACATTTGCTTACGATTATACACATTTTCACCGTCTACGGTTAATATAAATAGTGTGAAGTATATTAGTCTCCCGGCATATGATTGATGAATGTATTATGAGTACCGTTGACATCACTTTCCGCATTAACCATCTATTTATTTATCTATATCTAATGTACGAAAGTATCAACGGTTTCTTAGAGGAGCTTCTGCTTCTCGCCAAAAGAAGCCTTCACATACTTCTCGACGGTAGTTTCCAAAACATATTAATGTAATTATATATTAAAAGCTATTTTATTAATATAAGTCTCTTTATTTGATCTGTTATAGTATTGAATTCAATTGACTTATAAAATTACCAATTAATTCAATTAATTAAAGTTCAGAGGAAAAATGTCTAATTAGAATCAAATTATATTTCATGTTTTTTAAAAAACTAAAAATAAATAAAAAACTCTAAGTTGAAAATAAAAATTAGGGAAGATGTCGTGACATGCATGACCTATATTAAATAAATCTTACTTTTATAAATAAATTTTCATTGAATAACAAGATAGATTGTAATAATTTATTATACTTAGATACAAACTATTATTTACTTTAAAAATATATCCTATTTTGAATGGAAAAAATAAATTATAATTGTTTATTTTTTTATTATTTATATTCTTAAGACACTTAGATATACTCTTTTTAGTAGAAAGTTAGACACTATGACTAGTTGGATTCAAACCCATGACCTCCTACTGTAAAAGATATTTTTATTATTACTTTTAAAAATATTAAAGTTAGGGAGATTTGAACCTATGACCTTCTGTAGAAGGAATTTTTTTGTAGTTTTTAGTTTTTATTGTATTCGAATATGTTGTAAAGATGCTTCATTAGACTCAAATTATATTTAATATTTTTAAATAAATAAAAAATATAGGTTGAAAATAAAATATCAAAATTTTAATATAAATTAAAATTATTATATTTAAATAATATTTATAAAGCCTATACATCACATATTAATTTACTTGTACATTTAAATTACTACCTTATTAATAAATCTCTTTATGTGATATATATTGGTAAGTGAATTATATTTGTTGTATTAAATATCACAACAAACATGCTGTAGCGGTTTTATGATTGGTGTAAATCACCACAATTAAAGGAGTTTAACTAATTGTTATGGTTATTTTTTTAAACTCCATTAACTATAGTGGTTTGAGCCAATAAGGAGGTTATTACAGCAAGTTTACTGGGCACTTGCTAAAACAAATTGCTTTCATTTGAAAGATTTCTAATTAGAGGCAAATTATATTTAATATTTTTTAAAATAACAATAAATAAATAAAACTCTAAATTGAAAATAAAATATTAAATATTAGATATAAATTAAAATTATTATCGTTAAAAAATTCATAAAGTCACACTTCATATTAATTTAACTATCTTATTAACAAGTTATTTATTTGATATGTTAAAGTATGGAGGTTACACGTGTGTATAGACTAGTATACTTATTTCTAATTTATTAGATGAGCCAAATTATAAATAAAGGAAGTTCTATAATTATATTTATAGAATCTGTGCAGTCACAAGAGATCTAACCACAATTATAGGAGTTTAACTAATTGTTATGGTTATTTTTGTAAACTTCATTAATCATGGTGGTTTGAGCCAATAAGGAGGTTATTACCGCGGGTTTGTTGTGCACTTGTTAAAGCAAATGCTTCCATTGAAAGAATTTTAATTAGATGCAAATTATATATAATGTTCTTTTAAATAGCTATAAATAAATAAAACTTCTAAATTGAAAATCAAATATTAAATATTCAATATAAATTAAAATTACTATCTTTAAAAAAATGCATAAAGTTGCTCATCCTATATTTATTCAATTGTTCATTAATGGCTATCTTATTAATAAGCCACTTTATTTGATAAGTCAAAGTATGGAGATTACAGTGTGTAAAACTAATATACTTATTTCTAATTTATTAGATGAGCCAAATTATAAATAGTGGAAGCTCTACATTGATATTTATAAAATCTCGGCAGTAGAAGAGATCTATTTCAAAGGTAATGATTTTCAAATTTTTATGTATGGTTTCTTTTCTAGCATTCTATCAACAATATATTATAAAGATCACACAGCAATTTAGAAGAATTAGACCCGTGAGAATAAAATGCAGTTTTCATCAAAATTACTGTACATTTCTTTTATACAATAGTATTAATTATAATTTATATTCAATCAATTGTTGTACTGCATATTATTTATCTATATTTGGTTAATTTATTTATTCATTGTGTATAGTCACTAGAGACTTTTATAAAGGGTAATGATTCCAAAATTTGATGTATGATTTCTTCTCTAACATTTCATCATTAATAAAAACAAGATCATGCATAATAATTTGAAATATTCAGACTTATAAGATTAGAATATAGTTTTTTCAAGATAAAGGTACACTTTCCTTATATAATATTATAAATTATAATTTATAATTAAGTAATTGTTGTATATATTATTTATCTTGATTTGGTAAATTTTATTTTTATGATATACATGTAAAAATAGTAAAAATTTTAATTAAATAATTATGTGTCTATAAATAATTATTAAAATTAAATAAGAATCTTAATTTAATCAAGTAAAGATATCTTATTAAAGCCAAATTATATTTAATTTTCTTTTGAATAAATAAAAATTCTCAATTAAAATAAAGTATCAAATTTTTAATATTAATTAAAATTATTATCTTTAAAAAATATGTTTATAAAGCTCGCACATGGCACGAGATTCTGACTGGTAGATAGAGAATCCATTATAATCATGCAAAATACTTTCTATAACGTCACTATACCCAACTGTGCATTGGTGCTTACCGTAGTTTAAAAATTCAAAAATAAGATTAGACTTAACATGTCATGTAGTAGAGTTAACTCGAAATTGACTCAAAGCTAACTAAAACTTATTTATATTAAATTTTAATTATATAAATAAAAATTTATATGAACATTTATGCTAAAATTTTAATTTTAAAATTAAAATTTATATGCAATTAGAATATTTTGCTCTTTTTACACTTGTTATTAATGATTAAATCATGATTTATATTACTTAAAAATAGTGATTTAGCTAATATAAAAAAATTAATATGTTTTTGGTAAATTTTTATGATAAGACTTGAGTAGTTAATTACTAAATCAATCAATATAAAGTCATCTATTGAGTTTGGCTCTACAAGCCACATAGTTGGACTTGATGAGATTTTAGAGTCAAAAAGAATTTTGCTCAGTGTTTGACTTAATTTGGTTTGAGTTGAAGTTCAATTCAATATTCAATCAAGTGAGCACCGAGAATACATCTTTTAAGTTCGACTCGACTCGGAATATGATATTATATATTAAATATAATGTTTTATGTATTTATTATATATGAGTTGTTTGTAAAGAATATTAAAAGTAATAATAATTAGAATCATGTCCTAATGATGATTTTATGTAATAATATATAATACTTTAATACACGAACAAGCTATGTGGTGTATAATTGATACAAAGTTGAACTATTTAAGGCTTCAAAACTAATTTATTTTAAAATGTACAAAGAAAAAACATAAACTAATAAAGCTGAAGCTTTCTTGTGTTTGATTAGAACTTAGACTAAACAAGTAGGGTTTAACTACAATTGAATTCGAGTCGACTAGCTTAATCAGTAGTACTCTAAGCCAACGTGGAAATTAATATCTTGGCACTCATTTTTATTTTTTTGCTAGCAATTACAATTTACTACCAGGTGCTACCAGTTGAAGAGCAAACCAGTACTCAATTACTCCAACAAAATGGGTTCACTCTCTCCTTATCTGCATGGCGGAAAGAAGATCAAGGTGGTGTTCGTGATGGGCGCCACCGGCACCGGGAAGTCGAAGCTGGCCATCGACCTCGCCGTCCTCTTCTCCGGCGAGATCATCAACGCCGACAAAATGCAGGTGTACGAGGGCCTGGACGTGCTGACCAACAAGGTGACGCCGGAGGAGCAGGAGCTGGTCCCCCACCACCTCATCGGCATCGCCGGCCACGACGAAAAGTTCACCGCCGACGACTTCCGCAGTGCCGCCACCGCCGCCATCGACGACGTCGCGGCCCGCGGGAAGCTCCCAATTGTGGCCGGCGGGTCAAACTCCTACATTGAGGCACTCGTCGACGACCCCGCCGGCGAGTTCCGGTCCAAGTACGAGAGCTGCTTCTTGTGGGTAGACGTCGACATGGACGTCCTGCATTCCTTCGTCTCCGACCGTGTCGACGAGATGGTTGAAGGTGGTATGGTCGAGGAGGTTCGAGCCTTGTACCGCCCCGACGCCGACTATACCATCGGCGTACGTCGGGCAATCGGCATCCCGGAGATGGACAAGTATTTCAGAACCATCACCGTCGGAAATGAAGACGCTTTAGAGTCGGAAATTACCATCACCGTCGGGATAGAGGAGGCTTTAGCGTCGGCCATCAATAACATCAAGGCCAACACACGCAAACTTGCGTGCTGTCAGTTGGAGAAGATCCACCGGCTTAGGAGGAAGCCCGGGTGGGAAATCTACCGGCTCGCCGCCACTGCTGCGTTCCGGGCTGCCGGCGAGGAGAAGGCCATTGCTTGGCAGAGCAACGTCGCTGGACCGGCCTCGGCAATCGTCCTGAGGTTCGTCACCGGCTGGGAGCAGGGCGAGGGGAGACTACACGGGCCCTACTGACCACCACCATAGTCGCGGCTACTCGGAGTCATTAATAAAAAAATATGAGGGTCTTCTGGATTATTTTATTATATATATATTTTTTGTTTAAGCTTGTATTTTATCTATTTATAAAAAATGTTTTTGTGAAATGGAATAATTAAGAAATCAGGAATTGTTGTGCTCCTCTTTGGATACTACAATTATTTAATATGTTTATATATAATATGTTTTTTTATAATATTATAATATGTTTATAGTAGTAATTTTCTCCTTCTGCCAAGCCAATTTTGTAACAAGCTATAAATAAATACTAACGACATAGATTTTATTTAATAAGAACGTAAATGAGACCGGTTATTTTAGTTATTGTCAATATATTACAAGCAAATGTTATCAGTGTTTTTTTCTCAAAGGCAATTGTTTTGAGTGTTAGCGTGATGTTTTGTGTGTTGTTTTGAATGTGTGTATTGGTGCAGTACTATTAATTCAAAAACAATATTTTAATAATAAGTTTTATAATATTAATTAATTAATGTATTATATATTGGTGGCATATTATAACACTTTATTTCGGTTTACCCGTGAACCAACTCAAAAATATTACCGGCAACCGAACCGTTCGTTAATCTACTTTATTCTGTCAAGGAGACATGGATTTACCATTGGCGTCTCAAGATGATGATGCAAATATGCAATGAATTGATGAAATACTTAAGTTCTAATGTTATTCTAGATATATGCAGTGATAAGCAATCAAATATAAAACAAACCAAACGAACAAAAAGTTTAAAGAAAATAGTTATTTTTAAAACAAAACGGATAGAATCTCCCCTAAAAGTGGACTAGGGACTACCCTATCAACAACAAACAATATATGTTTATATCAATAAAAATAGAAAACACACTAAAAAATATGACATTTCCCTCATATTTTAGTTATCATTACTTTCTTCACTTTTGAACCGAGTCTAAATTCCATTGCTCAACCTGTTAATTTCTCTATTCACTGTTTCATTCACAAGCAAAACATCGTATTTATTTACAGAAATCACATTCAAGTTTGCATCATTCAAAACAATCAACATTCATCATCATCAATTACATTCAACAGGGATATGTGTATGGAATTTCAGTGCTCCTCCTCAGCAGTATCGACAATGCTCATTCCTCACAGTTCTCACCAAAATAGATAATAAAAAGTAGTCAGTAGCGTTACTGATCTAAAAATAACTAATAATAACTGACACATGAAGCTGACTCTCTTGTTGAATGAAAACCTTATTATTCTTCCCTATAAAATCTCTCATAAGGGCAATAATTAGGAGACGTAGACCTCACGCAATAACGTCCCCTTTCTATTTCATTTCATTCATTGGCCACTTTAAACTATTCATTGCCCGGGAAAATCAATCTCTATTCTTTCAACCTTCGATATGCTCTGTATCACTCCTGGCCCTGAGTATATAGGCCGAGTACTCTCATGCATGCACATTCAGTACCCGTTGAAACTACAAATCTAGACATGTATTGCATAGCAATACCCATAAACCTTTACACTTCTCTGGGTTTGAAGAATTCAAAGGTAGAGTTATCAGGATCCTTCAAGAATTGAATGGACACTCAGCAATTCTAGAACCCGCTTTGAACAAATACACGCCCCATCTCAAAATGCGGTCGTCGATTTTTCCTTGTCTCACATCTCATTGAAAACACAAAAAATTGCATGTGCATAGGCCTGGGTACAATATAGTAGGCCTGAAGACATTGTGATATGTATCTGAGTTTTCAAAAACAAACTCGAGGGATCTCATCCTTGAGGATTATTAATCCAAAAATCTCATATGACTAAATGGCCCATGTGGAGTGGGATACAATAAATCCATCACTTGACACATTCACCGACCTGTTAAAACAAAACATGACAGAGTATAGAAGTCAAGCTAGAAGTGAGTCCTAAACAGACATGGTAAAAGCTCTAATCGTGTCCATGCGCACCTAGGCGGAAGGTCCTACTCTATACTTACACATCAAACTAAAAAGCTAACGTCCGCTTATGATACATTTATATATCCTATAGCACACATGCATCAAGACACACTCACATTTATCATACATCAATCCATATAAGATTTCCTACACTATGTTGCATTAGATTACGATACTTGCTTAATTTACTAAATTAGTTCCTAAGCATTCATTTTAATACAATTCAATCAAGCAATTCGTATTTTTATTACAACAAAATAGTTAACACATTAATCCATCAATCATCAAATGTTGTTCTAATAATTATCACATTTAAGAAATTAATTTAGAGTTAATTATACCTCGCGTTGTTGGCAATCAGAGACGACTAATCGGCTTGAAACTTGAATTTGGCACCTGGCAGCGTCCAAAGTTTGATCGTATTCAATTGGCTAAATTCGGTAGAAGATCAAGTGAATTTTAGTGAATCCAGTTTTTCAACTAGTTCTGGTAGTTTTCTAATAGTTTCTAGCGATTTTTCAGCTATATTCTGAAGACTTTTCGGAGAGGCAATCATGGCTATGGGTTGGCACCGGCTCGGCAAGCTTGACCCAATAGTGGTGGTGGTGAGGGCGACAAAGGCGGCGATGACCGCCAGTGGCGGCGACGAGTCTGCTAGGGTCAGTCGGCTTGTCCGATTGGGGCTTGGCCAAATTCGGCAGCGGTGTTGCATATGGGGGAAAGGTTGTCTAGGTTGAGGGGAAGGACATCGGTGGCACGACGGAGAGGGAACGTCATGGACGACGGTGAATGGACATCGGGAGCGTGGCATGATCGCGTACTATGAGGCTGTGGGGGATATTCAGGGTGGCACTGCGACAACACGGTAGTGATTGGCAATGTTGATCGGTGGTGGTGCGGCGGTTGGAGGCGACATTAGTAGTGATCTCAGGGCGGTGAAGGGGGGCAAGCAAGGTTTAGGGAAGGAAACGGTCACGGTAAAGTCTCGGGCTAGTCTCATAAATAAAATTTAACTCGATTTCGACTATAGTCAAAATAATAACTAACTTATAATAAATTAAAAAGAAATCCAAAAAATCGGTAAAAATCTCATAAAATATAATATGCATCATAACATCACAATGACATGTTATATAACTAATAACGCACCCAAACCGCTTTATAACACGCCCTATTGCGTTATTCAGCCTAAAAATAATTCTACGATCAAATACATAGAAAAAATAACTATATACTATTTAAATACTCTCATAACTCATTTTTGATTTTTTTCTAATAGTATTATTATATACTTAGGTATACTTGACCCTCATCGCTCATACCTCACAGCTAATCTCGACTTAGCACGCAATTCAATATAATGATTCGACTCGAATTAATGGTTGAACTTGTTAGTTCACTGCTATAAAACTTTAACTCAAGTCACAAGTTTTACTCGTATACGATTGTAAAATTACTTGTAAAGACTCGAGATATATAGATGAATAGTACCGGATGTGTTTTTGGACATGTACGGATATACTGGCAACATGAAAGCTGACCTTCGCATAGCTTGTAGTCAAAATTTGCAAGTTGAAATCAAACATAGAGATGCTGCACCTATGCTTCGTTCGTCATGTTAAACTTCCACAGAAAAGTGAACGACGCCGGCCACTTTGGTCAAATTTGCCACATCCGGCCACGCCCAATGACATTTGGCCGCTTTGGACCAGTTTTGGTTACGGAGCAACTAGGTCCAACCTCACTTGGTCGGATACAACTATATCTACTCGTGGGCAGCTGGATCTGGCCAACTGGCTAAGGTCAGTTGGACCAGACCACCCCTCGACCAAATTTGGCCGACAATGCCTATCTTTGCTAGATTTATCCTGCAGTGCCATGTGGGGAAAGAGGGTTAAAGGATGAATTTTATTTAAGATAAATTTAATTTGAGTTGTCGTTATAATCTGACAGCCCCGAGTTGAGTTGGTTGGGCGACAACCCTTGTTTTGACGAGAACTATGGGAACAAATTTTTGGATGGCGTTAGAACCGTTCCAACCATAAACACTAGTTGGGTTTAAGTTGTAAAAGTATCGTGATAAAAATACCCTTCTTAATGAAAAGCATCATCACTGTCGAATCGTATCCAATTCTTAAAAAAAGGAGTCATAAAATTTTCAAGCTCTCATTTTATCATTTTCATATATATATATATATATATATATATATATATATATATATATATATATATATTACACACACATCAAATACTATATCATCATAATTTTTTTTACTCTCATTGTGTTTCGGCTTCTCTTTACGCTACCTTAATTCTGACGCTACAAATCCGTATTCTTTTCTCGTACTCTTCTAAAACTCTTTGTTTTGATCTCTTTTTGGCTCAAAACTCAATATTTGTTAATATTTATTTTAATTAATTAAAATAAAAGTTATTAACTAATTATATATTAATATTTAAATTTAAAATTTAAAATTTCTTCATATACTATTTACTTTTAATAATTTCAAATTAATTTTATTGAGCAAGATATATATATATATATATAGAAAAATTATGTTTAAAATTAAATATTTACTGATATGTGCATTTCAAATTACTTTATATTCCTTCATATATTCTTAATTAAATTAAATTATAATGTATGTTGAAAATAATAAAATTTTAATGTACAAATTTAACTAGTTACATAACATTTAGGTATAATTTTGGTAATCAAAAGTTGAGGGATACTTGAAAGTTTGAATCTTTTGGTGCAAGATAATTTGGATTAGACATTTAATGTAAATATATAACTTTAACCTTGACAAAATGATATTTTTCAAGAATTTTCAACTAAGAGTTCGAAGATATTTTTTTACTAAGTTTTCAAATTATAAAATTATTATATATTTATTTATCATACATTATTTAAAAGTAATTTTTTTAAATATTTTTACTCCTATATATGTTTAATTATAGTTTTTAATAAAAATTTGAAAGTTTTGTTATACATAGCCCGCACATTACACGGGTCTAAGCTAGTCTACTATATATTATATTAAGATTCGCTCTCATTGCGTTTTCACCTTCTACACACAAAATTTTAATTCTAGCCCTACAAATCTTTCTCCTTCCTCTCTTACTACTACAAAACATTTCGCTTTCATATTTTACTCAGCTCAAAATTCACCCTCACTATGTTCTCTTTTCTCTCCTACTTACCTAAAATTCTTCATTTTCGTCTCTTAGCAATAAAAACTCAATATTGGTTAATATTTACTTTTAATTTTTTAAAATAAGTATTCTTAACTGATCATATATTAATATTTAAATTTAATTTTAAAGGTTTTTCATATAATTTTTGTATTTTGATAATTTCAAATTGATTTCAATGAGAAAGATATTTTCAAATATATTTGTAAATTTGTGTTTAATTAAATAGTTAATAATATTTTCATTTCAAATAATTATTTATTTCTTCACATGTATTAATGAATTAAAATATATTGTATATTGTAAATAATAAAAATTTGATGCACAACTTTAGCTAATTATATAATATTTAAGCATAATTTTCTTTGATTAAATGTTGATGGTCGCTTGGAAGTTTAAATATTTTTTGTGAAACAATATTTATATTGGACATTTAATGTAAATATTCAGCTTTGGCCTTGACAAAATAATATTTTTTAGGAATATTCAACAAGAGTTTGTAGATATTTTTTAATTAATATTTCAATATTTATCATATTTTACTTAAAAGGGAAATTTTTTAATATTTATTACAGTTATAGATTTTCAATTTTATTCGTTAATAAAATTTTAAAAATTTCATGATGCAACGCACCGGTCTAAGCATATGCGGCGCACGTTTTGGTGGCCATTAGATCGAAATCCAACGGCCACCAGTCTTTACACAGATTTTCCCTCCCCCACTGCCCCTGCCACAGCCGCCTCGCCCCCCGCCCGCAGCCCTCCCCCCACCCCCCCTCCCCCCACCTGCCCTGTTTCCCCACGCCCGAGCGCCACTGCGCCCCGCCCGCAGCCTTCCCCCCCACCTCCCCCGATTCCCCTGCCCCCTCCGCCGCCTCACCCCCGCCCCCTGCCCGCAACCTACCCTCCCCCCCACCTGCCTTGTGTTCCTCCCACTCCCGGCCGGTTCCCCGTCCCCCGCTGCCTATTTCGGCCTACCCCGCCGCGGCCTTGCCCGCCCCTGCCCTGTCTCCGCCACCCTCCCCTGGCCGCCTGTTTCGCCTCTACCCCCGCCGCCGCCCCGCCCATCGACCGAGCTCCTCCCCGCCGTCTGCTACCCTGGCCACCTCCACGCCGGCGTGACCTACATCACTGATCGGCGGTGTGCACGACAAAACACACGGGAGGGAGGAGCGATGGCAATTTAGTAATAAAAATTTGATTCGCTCCCCACTCGAGTCAAATTTATGAAATAAATTTTAAAAATAAAATATAATAAAATAAAAACTTGACTTGCTCCTTACTCGAGTTAATTTTATAAAATAAAATTTTAAAATAAAATAACATAAAAATAAAAATTTGACTCACTCCCCGCCGACTCGTTCGCTTGCCGACTGCCTCCCCGCCGCGACCCACACCCTGCCTCGCCGTCCCCCCACTGGCCCAGGTCCCCTGCTCACCTCCCGCTGCCCCCCGACCCCCCTCCCCGCCACCCCCTACCCCCCAGCCCCGTTTCGCCACAACCGAGCACCCGAAGTCATGTGTAGCACCACCGACGGTGGCACGAAAAAACAACGGGCGGGCGGGAGGAGAGGGCGATGGTAATTTTGAAATAAAAATTTGACTCGCTCCCATCCCAACTTGTATTATGAAATAAATATTAAAAAATAATTTTAAAAATAAAATATTATAAAATAAAAACTTATTCACTGTCTCCAGGGTCATTATTATAAATTAATTTTAATTTTTTTTAAAAAATACAAAACTATAAAATAAAAACTTGACTCACTCTCATATGTGATCGATCGTGACTCGAGTTAATATTATGAATTAAATTTTAAAAAAATATAAAATAATTTTATGTTAAAAATTTGAATCATCTAAATAGAGCCAAGTTTTTATTACAAAATTATTTTATATTTTTAATTTATTTCATAATATTGACTCTATCTTGAGCAAGATCAAGTCAAATTTTTATTACAAAATTATTTTATTTTTTTTAATTTATTTCGTAATATAAACTTGGTGAGACCGAATCAAATTACATTT
>JAURVB010011393.1:0-26890 GCA_033002965.1 Piper betle | reverse complement strand
AAAAAAAAAAAAAAAAAAAAAAAAAAAAAAAAAAAAAAAAAAAAAAAAAAAAAAAAAAAAAAAAAAAAAAAAAAAAAAAAAAAAAAAAAAAAAAAAAAGCGACGATCAACTAAATCATTGGAAACAACCAAATTTGCCAGTAAGCCTGTTAGTTGCTCCACCGGGTTGATAGCTACCACTTCTGCTGACATGGCCCAAAGTCTAGCTAGTTGCTGACTTTTGTCCACTTTGCCCTTCCGACTCAACGCGTCGGTTACCACATTCGCTTTCTCTAAATGGTATACAATTTGGAAGTTGTAGTCCTTCAAATATTTTATCCACCGCCTCTGTCGAAGGTTAAGGTTATTCTGGGTGAAGATATACTTTAAACTCTGGTGGTGAGTGAAGACTTCGAACTAGGTCCCATACAAGTAGTGTCTCCAAATCTTCAGGGCAAAAATCACTGCTGCCAGTTCCAAGTCATGGGTTGTATAATTTTGCTCATGAATCTTCAAGACTAGTAAACATGTTAAAATCTTCTTTAGAAACTGGAAACTCTCCTCACACTTACTTCACCATTCAAACTTGACCCCTTCCTTGTGAGTTTGGTCATCGGCGATGCTACTAAGGAGAAGTCTTTAATGAACTTCCTATAGTAAAACCTGTAACGACCCGGCCTACCGGACCAGCTATTACTTAAAAATAAAAGTAATGTAAATGTAACATTCCAGAACATGAATTTAAATACAGCAAATAAGTTTTGCAACATATCATATAAATTAAAACAATAAATCATTTTCTCTAAAATATAAAATAACTGTCCCACAATCTCAGACCGTTTATAACACAAGAGAATAATAAGGAATTCCAATTTTTATTATCGATTCACCATACCTAGGTTGGTAAAAGAACCACCAACCACACTTCTATTCTTCAGTCTAATGCTATTGTGAAGACAGTGGGAAAAAAATTATTTAATATATTCGACCCGGGCAAGGAAGGATCGAACGTTAGAGAATTAATATTAATTATATTATATTCTCTACCCGCTTAAGTCTACGCAGTTAAATATTTTATTCTTTACCAGGTTACCCGGTTAAAGGAATAAAATATGGGTGTTGGTGTGCTTCCACAAACCATAGCCGTCATTTCATTTTATAAAGGACGTCCTCCACCCCTGCCTTCATTGGCATTCTCTTCTCCTTTCCTTTGCCAGCGTGTCTTCTTCCTTGCTTAGGTATTCTTACTATCTCCCTCTTATTAATTTTCTTACATGCATTTTTTAATTTGATAATAAGCTTTATAATCATGAGGATTAAAGTTTAAAATCAACAAGAAAGAAACTAAACAAAAAAAAAATTAAACTTTAATTCGGCCGACAAGTCCCCTGTTTTGGCGAGATGGGGAAGCACAGGCAAGGTCACTGGGAATTGGTGGCGAGGGTCATTCTGACGTCGGAAGATGATCCTACTCTCTTCGTCGATCAGGGTAAGCCGGATCTCACCTGTGTGGATGTCGGCCTGGGGTGGTAAATGGCCAAAAACAGAAGCCGATGGCAAGAACAGGGGCAACGGCGGTGGGGGATGAAATCTGGCCGTCCTGGGTAGCGATCCAAAAGGGCCGGGGAAGGTAGAAAGGTGGTCGAGGGTGACGAGGTGACCACCCAATTGAGGCGGCGACGCTCGCCGGCAGTGGAATTGCTGACGCGACCGCGCTGGTAGGCAGGCGATACGGGCGTCGCCGCGGCTGGAAGACGGCTAGAGTTGGTTGGGGCGACACCGCAACGGCATAGCAGGGCTGGTCGGCGACCATTGACGGCGGCCAGAGGTGGTCGGCGGCGGCGGCAGCGGCTGGAGAACGCCTGGAGTCGGGAACAGAGCATGCCAGAGAACTTGTAAATAATACCTGACTCAGATACAACTCGAGTTAAATAATAATTCCAACTCACAAATAACACCTGAGTTGATATCGACTCAAGTAAAAAATAATTAGAATTCGTAATAAATCTTTAAAAATAATTATTTTAATGGGTTATGGGTTAAAGTTACTAAACTAATAAATTATTGGATGAAGTCGACATTGACATAAGTAATAAAAAATAAGATAATGATAAACGGTCAATAATTAATTGGCGTAATAAAAGCGATTAAATTAAATCGGATGGTTATAAGTGATTAACAAACTAAAGATTTTACCTTCACCTTATTAAATTTAATATTAGGTAAATATGGTGATTATTTTAATAATGAGTAAGTAATGTAGAAAATAGGTTATTAAACTATAGTCGGGTAGCAATCACTCGCATCGAACCTTTAGAGAATAAGGAAAATAAATAAAGTTTAAAACTTTATTGAGTCGAATAATTTAAAATAATTGTATTAATAATATTTTTGAATAATACAAATTATTTTAAAATTTTAATCGATCAACTTAATTAGTTAAATAGCTATAAATAAAAGTAGCGATTTGAAAATTATAATCGTAAATTAAATCATCAAGATCTGGGTTAAGTAATTATCATCGCAAGGAAAATTAAACCATTTTTTTTCTAATCTCAGAATGAGTTGGGAGACAATTTTACTAATCTCAGAATGACCTGAGGGATAATTACTCTTTACTTGTGTAATAATAATAATAATAAACGAGTGAAATGATAATAGGGATTATATTGACTTGTTTCATTTAATTATGCGGCTTAGTGGTTTTATCACTAACGCGGAATTGCCTCCGTAGGTGAGCAGCTTTGGGAACTAAAGAATATAAGTGTGGTTTGTGGTTCTTTTACCAACCCAGGTATGGTGAATCGATAATAAAGTTGGATTTCCTTATTATTCTCTTGTGTTATAAATGTGGCTATGGGAAACGGTCCGAGACAGTGGGATGGTTATTTTAAATTTTAGAGAACATGATTTATTGTTATAATTTATATTATATATTGCAAGACTATTTGCTATATTTAAATAATGTTCTAGAAGGTTACATTTACATTAACTATATTTTAAAGTAACACCCGGTCCGGTTCGGGCGGATCGTTACAGCTGCTCACTTGTGGAGGCAATTCCACATTAGTTATGTGAAGACTTGGAAAATAATAATTATAATAATAATAATAGCATTTGACATGGTGGGATCGAACATGGGAAAATTTTAATTTTTCATTTAAATGGAAAAAAATCGTTAGCTGGTTAAGTATGAATTACCCGGTTAATTGAAAAGTAATTTTTAACCAGATAATTCTAGTTGAATCAGTCAAGTCGAGTACACTATTTATCCATTTAACCATTTAAGTAAACCATACCATGTACCCATTTAATAGGTTAAGTGAAATGGTTACGTCAACCATGTCGATTACACAAATACCCGGTTAAAGGAATTACGGTGAAGGGATGCGTCCACGTACCCTAGCCGTCATTTTATTTCATTAAAAAGGAGAAGGGGAGGGCGTCATCTGCATTTTTCCTCCTCAGACAGATGCCGGATTTCCTCCTTCACTCGGGTAATTTTCTTTCCTTTCTTTTCTTTTGTTGCATGCATACACATGTTGCATAAATCATAAACATGATAAACATAAGAATTAAATGAGAAATAAACAAGGGAAGAAGAAAACTAGGAGGACATGTTCTCCCGACGGTGATGCTGGCCGAATGGAGTCACCTTGGAGGGCCAAAACAGACCGTCGAGGAGGCATGCAGGTCTGAAATCCGAGGGAGAACAGGTCGGTGTCGATGTGGTGGTGCAGCCATGCTGGTCGGGGGTGCCGCCGTGGTGGTGCTAGAGGGTCATCGTCATGGTGGTGCAAGGGGAGCCGCCATGGGTCTAGTCGGGTGTTGTTTATGTGGCCGACTAGGGTAGTCACCATGGGTCATGGGCTGATTATGTGACCGACATGGAGTCACCATGGTCAGGTCACGGTTTCTGATTGGGTGACCGGAATGGGGTCGCCAAGGACTGGTTGAGGGTTGCCATGTCGTGGCCAAGTTGGAGACGCCATAGCAGCGAATGGAGGCCGCCACGTTACTGGTTGGTCACCATGCATGGTGAAAATACCGGCTTTCGCTGGTTGACTACAATAAAGCTTGGAGCTTTAGGGTCGTTAAATGAATTGTTAAAGTAGAATGGCAACCAGGTAAATATGGGACAACTCGATGCGGTCGAGTTAGAATATAAGGTAAATACAAAAGAATTAAGTATGGGACATGTTAATAATTAAATTATCAACAAGTTAATGGGGATTTGGATGTGGATAATTAATAATTAATTATCATCAGAATTGCTGAAAATTTAATAAGTAATGAAGACTAACATGAACTAATTACATCATTTAAAAATTGATAGTATATTAGTCATGTAGTTGCATGTAGGTTCATGCAAATAAAATTATACTAATGTATAATTTTATGCCCTCATTCAGAATAGGGTTAGCGGATCACAGTCAGACGAAATCACAAGTCAGGTACGTATAATAGGTAGAACATCGTACTTTCCTTGTTGGTAGCCTAGGTCGGCCTGAGCCCAGATTCGACCACCATACACCGAGTGCAACAAGGGTCAAAGAATTGACTCAGTCCGACATGGGGTCGTATTATGTGCGTAAATTGTGTAATGAATCGACATTGCTTTGGAGTAGTGATAGCCGCCCCATAAAAAGGCTACGGCCGGGGTGAGCGAGGCACAGCGATTCCTCCATCGCACTGGAGTGCGGTGATAGCCTCCCCATAAAAAGGCTACGGCCGGGGTATGCAAGGCACTGGCACTGGAGTGCAGTGATAGCCTCCCCATGAAAAGGCTACGGCCGGGGTGTGTGAGGCACTGGCACTAGAATTGGCAGTGAGAGCTTCCCCACAAACAAGGCGTAGCATTCACCTGAGTGCAGTGATAGCCTCCCCATAAAAAGGCTACGGCCGGGTGTGGAAGGCACTGGCACTGGAGTGCAGTGATAACCTCCCCATAAAAAGGCTACGGCCGGGTGTGTGAGGCACTGGCACTAGAATTGGTAGTGAGAGCTTCCCCACAAACAGGGCGTAGCAATCACCTGAGTGCAGTGATAGCTTCCCCACAAAAAGGCTACGGCCGGGGTGTACGAGGCACTGGCACTGGAGATGGTAGTGGTAGCCTCCCCACAAAAGGGCTACGGCCGGGGTGTGCGGATCACAGCGGATACCTCCTCCGCATTGTTTTGGAGTATAGCGGAATCGCTCCACCGCATATTAAAATGAACATAGGGAAATAGTGGAATGTACTTGACTTGTTTTATCTATTATACTACTTAGTGTTGTAATCACTAACGCGGAATTGCCTCCGCAGGTGTGCAGATACGAAATTAGGTGATTGACAACAAGAGCATGGAGCAAAATAAATATGGGGACTCCCTTTTATTTATTTGAGAAATAAGTGTGGATACTGGGAAACGGTCCAAGATTGTGGGATCTTTATATATGTTTTTGTCAGAAATGCTAGACATATTTGCTAAATTATGAGTAACACGTAACCAGCTAGGCCCACAATGTTGTGAAAAATGGCGGGTCGTTACAAGTGATAAAACCACTAAGCTGCATAATTAAATGAAACAAGTCAATATAATTCCCATTATCATTTCACTCGTTATTATTATTATTATTACTACACAAGTCTTTAGTAATTATCTTTCAGGTCATTCTACGATTAGTAATTTGTCTCTCAGGTCATTCTAAGATTTGTAAAAGTCGTCTCCCAACTCATTCTGAGATTAGAAATCATCTCCCAGCTCATTCTAAGATTAGGTGGTCTCCCAATTTATTTTTGGATTAGTCATGGTCTCCCAGTTCATTCTGAGATTAGAAATAGTCTCCGAGCTCATTCTAAGATTAGGTGGTCACCCAATTCATTTTGAGATTGGTCATGGTCTCCCAGTTCATTCTGACATTAGAAATTGTCTCCCAGCTCATCACTGGAGATTAAGTGGTCTGCCAATTCATTTTGAGATTAGTCATGGTCTCCCAGTTCATTGTGAAAATGGAAATTGTCTCCTAGCTCATTCTAAGATTAGGTGGTCTCCCAATTCATTTTGAGATTAGTCATGGTCTCACACTTCATTCTAAGATTATAAATTGTCTCTCAGTTCATTCTGAGATTAGGTGGTCTTCCAAATTTATTTTGAGATTAGTCATGGTCTCCCAGTTCATTCTAAGATTTAGAAATTGTTCCCAGGTCATTCTGAGATTAGGTTGTCTCCCAAATCATTTTGAAATTAATCGTAGTCTCCCAGTTCATTCTGAGAAGAAGAAGGAAAAAAATTACCCTTGGGTGGCAAACTTGTAAATAATGCTTGACTCGATACAGCTCGAGTTAAAAAATAATACCAACTTGTAAATAACACCGGGCTCGATACCGACTCGAGTTAAAAAATAATATTAATTCGTAATAAATCTTTAAAAATAATTATTTTAATTGGTTATGAGTAAAGTTACTAAACTAACTAATTATTGTATGAAATCGCCACAAGTAATAAAAATACGGTAATGATAAACAGTCGATAATTAATCAGCGTAATTCAAGCGATTAAATTACATCGGAGGGTTATAAGTAATTAATAAAATAATGATTTTACCTTGACCATATTAATAAATTAGATCGGAGGGTTATAAGTAATTAATAACGAGTCAGTAATATAGAAAATAAGTTATTAAACTACATGTAGTTTAAAATCACTCACGTCGAACCTAAATATCATAATGAAAATAAATAAAGATTGAAACTTTATAGAGTCGAATAAATTAAAATAATTGTATTAATAATATTTATGAATTAAAATAATACAAATTATTTTAAATAATTTGATTGAATAACTTAATTAATTAAATTGCCATAAATAATAGTAGCGATTAAAAATTATAACCGTCAACTAAATCATCAAGATCAGGGTTAAGTAATTATCACCGCAAAGGAAAATTAAATACTAGTTTATTAGTAATAATTATTTTATCAATTGTTAAGTATTATTTATGATTTAGATAATTAATCTAAAATGTGAAGTAGGACTTAAATGATTTTGTCACAGGAATAATTAATTGTCTCACTAGATTTGTTGATAATTGATATTTAATATTTTTGGAAATTATGTATATATATTAGATATTTAATTGCATGCATTCTTACTCGAATAAAATTATACTCATGTATAATTTTATATTCTCCGTCAGATTAGGATCATTGGTCGCAGCTGCGAGTTCGAAATATCGAGGCCCGTATAATCATTTGAAATGTTGTACTTTCCCTTGTTGGCAGCCCTGGTCGGCCTGAGCCCAGATTCGACCACCATGCGTTGTAACGCAATCAGGGTTAAGGAATTGACTCAGTCCGACAAGGGGTGACACCTTTAAAATTACTATGTGTGTTACTATGTGTGTACTTATAATTAATTGAAATGCTGTACTTTCCCTTGTTAGCAGCCCTGGTCGGCCTCAGCCGAGATTCGACCACCATGCGCTGTAACGCAATCGGGGTCAAGGAATTTACTCAGTCCGACACGGGGCCACACCTTTAAAATTAATAAGTGTGTCTGTATAATCAATTGAAATGTTTTACTTTCTCTTGTTGGCAGCCCTGGTTGGCCTGAGCCCAGATTCGACCACCATGCGCTGTAACGCAATCGGGGTCAAGGAATTGACTCTGTCCGACATGAGGCCACACCTTTAAAATTACTATGTGTGTTACTATATGTGTCCGTATAATTATTTGAAATACTGTATTTTCCCAAATTGGCAAAATTATATGAAATTGTGTATTTTTTCCAAACTGGTAGCCTTTGTCGGCACCTAATCTCAGAATGTGCTGGGAGACATGTTTCTAATCTCAGAATTAACTGGAGACCATGACTAACCTCAAAATGAATTGGGGGACCACCTAATCTCAGAATGAGCTGGGAGACAATTTTCTAATATAAGAATGATTTAGGAGACCATGACTAACCTCAAAATGAATTGGGGGACCACTTAGTCTCAGAATGAGCTAGGAGATAATTTCTAATCTCAAAATGAACTGGGAGACCATGACTAACCTCAAAATAAATTGGGGGACCACCTAATCTCAGAACGAGCAGGGAGACAATTTCTAAATCTCAAAATGAACTTGGAGACCATTACTAACCTCGAAATGAATTGGGGGACCACCTAATCTCAGAATGAGTTGGGAGAAAATTTCTAATCTCAGAATGAACTGGGAGACCATGACTAACCTCAAAATGAATTGGGGGACAACCTAATCTAAGAGTGAGCTAGGAGACAATTTCTAAATCTGAGAATGAACTGGGAGACCATGACTAACCTCAAAATGAATTAGGGGACCACCTAATCTCAGAATGATCTGGTAGACAATTTCTAATCTCAGAATAAACTGGGAGACCATGACTAACCTCAAAATGAATTGGGGGACCACCAAGTAATCTGAGAATGAGCTGGGAGACAATTTCTAAATCTCAGAATGAACTGGGAGACCATGACTAACCTCAAAATGAATTGGGGGACCACCTAATCTCAGAATGAGCTGGGAGACAATTTCTAATCTGAGAATGAACTGGGAGACCATGACTAACCTCAAAATGAATTGGGGGACCACCTAATCTCAGAATGAGCTCGGAGGCAATTTTCTAATCTCAGAATGAACTGGGAGACCATGACTAACCTCAAAATGAATTGGGACCACCTAATATCAGAATGACCTGGGAGACAATGTTCTAATCTCAGAATGAACTGGGAGACCCTGACTAACCTCAAAATGAATTGGGGGACCATGACTAATCTCAAAATGAATTGGGAGACCACCTAATTTCATAACGAGCTGGGAGACGATTTTTAGTCTCAGAATGAACCGGGAGACTATGACTAATCTCAAGATGAATTGGGAGACCACCTAATCTCATAATGAGGTGGGAGACATTTTCTAATCTCAGAATGAGCTGGGAGTCAACTTTTACTAATCTCAGAATGACCTGAGAGATAAATTACTAATCTCAGAATGACCTGAGGGATAATTACTCTTAGCTTGTGTAATAATAATAATAATAACGAGTGAAATGATAATATGGATTATATTGACTTGTTTCATTTAATTATGCAGCTTCGTGTTTTTATCACTAATGGGGAATTGCCTCCGCAGGTGAGTAGCTTTGGGACTAAAGAATAGAAGTGTGGATGGTGGTTCTTTTACCAACCCAGGTATGGTGAATCTATGATAAAGTTGGACTTCCTTATTATTCTCTTGTGTTATAAATGTGGATATGGGAAACGGTTTGAGACTATGGGAAAGTTATTTTGACTTTTAGAGAACATGATTTATTATTATGATTTATATTATATGTTGCAAGACTATTTGCTGTATTTAAATTCATGTTCTAGAAGGTTACATTTACATTAACTATATTTTTAAGTAACACTCAGTCCGATTTGGGCGGGTCGTTATAGTGGAAAGGTTCCAGAAGAATGTAGCTGAAATATTTATTAGAAGGATCGATCAAATGAGGGCGGAGAGCTGGATAGACATTGCTAAAAAGCGTTTAGGGCTCTGTCTGTGCCCCACCGCTATCAAGTGGAGTTGGCAACATGCATGCTTCAGGAGAAAGCATCTTACTTGTGGAAATCAATGGAAAAAAACTACCTTTCATCGACGTGAGATTTCTTCCATCACGTGGGCGGAATTTGTGGTAACTTTCAATGGACAATATTTTCTAGAGCCCGTTGTCTAGAAGAAAGTACTAGAGTTTATGATGGACCTAGCACCTGGTGTAACACCAATTTCTAAAGCACCATACCGCACGCATGGCTTCAGCAGAACTACAGGAGTTAAAGAGTCAACTACAAGAGTTATTGCAGGCAAGTTTCATCCGACCAAGTACTTCACCCTGGGGAGCCCCTGTTCTTTTAGTGAAGACGAAAGATGCATCACTTCGGTTGTGTATTCACTATCACAAACTCAATCAAGTGACAGTCAAGGATGAGTACCCTTACCAAGGATTGATGACTTGTTTGATCAGCTAAAAACAACCGGAGTATTTTCTAAGATAGACTTGCAGTTTGGTTATCACCAGTAAAGGAGTCAGACATACAGAAAATGGCTTTCCAAACTCAATATGGACATTATGAGTTTCTGGTCATGCCTTTTTGTCTAACAAATGCACCAGCGGCTTTTATGTCACTCATGAACATAGACTACTATTGTGTTTGTGGACGACATTCTGGACTATTAAAATAATGAGGAAGAGCATGTGAAGCACCTGTCCATTACCCTTCAAGTTCTGAGAGAAAATCAACTGTTTGCCAAATTCTCAAAATTTGACTTCTGGTTGAAGGTGGTAAACTTCCTTGGTCATATTATCTCAAAGGCCGAAGTTGCAGTGGATCCATCAAAAGTGAAAGCAGTCACTGATTGGCCACAACCCAATTAGTCTGACATTATAAGCTTCCTTGGCTTAGCAGGTTACTACAGGAAATTCATTATAGACTTCTCCTTAGTAGCATCGCTGATGACCAAACACACAAGGAAGGGAGTCAAGTTTGAATGGAGTAGTAAGTGTGAGGAGAGTTTTCAGTATCTGAAGAAGAGTCTAACAAGTGCATTAGACTTGACATTGCCAAATGGTAATGAAGGATTCGTAGTCTTCAGTGATGCGTCTCGGTTGGGTTTATGATGCGTCCTTATGCAAGAAGGTGAGGTGGTGGCCTATGCCTCTCGTCAATTGAAGATTCATGAGCAAAATTATGCAACCCATGACTTGGAACTAGCAGTAGTGGTTTTTGCCCTAAAGATTTGGAGACACTACTTGTATGGAGCCCAGTTTGAAGTCTTCACTGACCACAATAGTTTGTATCTTCACTCAGAATGACCTTAACCTTCCATAGAGGTGGTGGATAGAATATTTGAAGGACTATGACTTCCAAATCTTATACCATCCAGAGAAAGCGAATGTAGTAGCCGACGCATTGAGTTGGAAGGGCAAAGTGGACAAAATTCAGCAGCTAGCTAGACTTTGGGCCATGTTGGCAGAAGTGGTAGCTATCAACCCAATGGAGCAACTAACAGGCTTATTGGCGAATTTGGTTGTTTCCAATGATTTGGTTGATCGTGTTAAGCTAGCACAAATGGGTGATGAGGAGCTGAATGAAATGTTGGACAAGATTCCTGACATTGTAGCTGATTCCAATAGTGTCATCAGATTTAGAGGAAGGTTGTGTGTACCCAAGGATAATGCATTGAGGCGGAATATCTTGGAGGAGGCTCATCGCTCAAAGTTCTCGATCCACCCTAGAGATACTAAAATGTATCAGGATTTAAAACTAACATACTCGTGGATTGGGATGAAGAGGGATGTGGTGGATTTTGTCTCCAAGTGTCAGACTTGCCGGATCAAAGCCCAACATCAACTATCTGGAGGACTATTGTAACCTTTAGAAATACCAACCTGGAAATGGGTGTGTGTCACATGCGATTTTATTGCAAATCTACCAAGGACTCATAAGAAGCATGACTCCATATGGGTAGTTGTGGACAGACTAAGTAAGGTAGCTCACTTCATCCCCACGAAATCAATGTGGACGGCGGAATGCCTGGCAGGATTGTATGTCGACAATATTGTGAAGTTGCTTGGGATTCCAAAAGAGATCGTCTTCGATAGAGATCCCCTATTCACCTCACATTTCTGGGAAGCTTTCCAAAAAGCCATGGGGATCCAAATCAAGCTGAGTATAGCATATCATCCCCAAACTGATGGTCAGAGTGAGAGGACTATTTAAACTTTGGAAAGATTTGTTAAGTGCTTGCATACTTTACTGGGGAGGTGACTAGGAGAAACACTTAGCTTTGGTTGAATTCACCTACAACCAAGCCAGTATAGGGATGGTACCATTTGAAACCTTACATGGTAGGCCCTACAAATCTCCATCGTGCTGGCTGGAGTCTACCAAGGTAGTAATAGCCGGACCAGAGATGGTGAGAGAAGCCACTTAAAAGATGAAACTCTAATGACCCGCCCGAACCGAACCGGATGTTACCAAAAAATATAATCGATGTAACGATAATATTCCAGAACATGAATTGAAAAACAACAAACAATTCTAGCAAAATATAATATAAATCATAACAATAAATCATGCTCTATAAAATATAAAGTAACCGTTCCATAGTCTCGGACCGTTTCCCATAGCCACATATATAACACAAGAGAAAAATAAGGAAGTCCAATTTTTATTATCAATTCACCAACCTGAGTCACTTTTATTCTTCAGTCCAAAGCTGCTCACTTGCGGAGGCAATTACGCGTTAGTGATTAAACCCCTAAGCCGCATAATTAAATGAAATAAGTCAATAAAATCCCCATTATCATTTCAAGAGTCTTTTAGTTATTATGAGCCTACTCCGAGCTCGTTATATGCTGGGAGGGGTGGCCACCCCATCCGGCTACCATCCCATGAATGCGCACACACGCTACATGGCCCACGGCCTATAGTTACCGATGTTTGCCATTGACTCACCCTCTTAGTATCACAAGTGCATAATGAGCCATCTTGTGCCATTGCACCCTGTTGCCCCTTTCGGCATGGGGTCAGGTGTTCAATCTTTCAGGGGGTGCTACCTTGTGCCGAATTAAGTCGACCTCGGTTGCGTGCCAGCTTATGGTGGTCAGATACTCAAGTCGACCAAGACCCCCACGTAGTAATTTTAAAGGTGTGGCCCCGTGTCGGATTGAGTAAATTCCTTGACCCCGATAGCGTTCCAGCGCATGGTGGTTGAATCTGGGCTCAGGTTGACTAGTGCTGCCAAGAAGGGAAAATACAACATGTCAAATAATTATACAGACCTAGATAGTTCGTAAGTAAACTCGCAGCTGTGACCAACGATCCTAATCTGAACGAGAACATAAAATTATACGTAAGTATAATTTTATTCGAGTAGAAATGCATGCAACTTAATGTCTAATATATATATATCATTTTTCAAAAATATTGAATACTAAATTGTCAGTAAATCTAGTGAGATAATTAATTTTTCATGTGACATAATCATTTAAGTCCTACTTTACATTTTAAATTAATTATCTAAACCATAATTAATACTTAACAATTGATAAAATAATTATTAACTGATAGACAATTATTTAATTACTATTATTAGTATATTTCCTTTTGAGATGATAATTGCTTAACCACGATTTTGACGATTTAGTTTACGGTTATAATTTTTACTCACTATCAATATTCATAGCAATTTAATTAATTAAGTTGTTCGATTAAATTATTTAAAATAATTTGTATTAGTCTAATTCAAAAATATTTCTAATACAATTATTTTAAATTATTCAACTCAATAAATTTCAAACTTTATTTATTTTAATGATGCTACTTAGATTCATTGCTTGTGATTTTTACCCGATTATAGTTTATTAACCCATTTTCTACATTTCTGACCCATTATTAAAATAATCACTTTATTTACCTAATCATAAATTTAATATGGTAAAGGTAAAATCTTTATTTTATTAATTATTTATAATCCTTTGATTTAATGAAATCGCTTGTAGTACACCGATTAATTATCGACGGTTTAGATTTCGTAAAATAATTAATTTGTTACTAACTTTAACCCATAACCATTAAAATAATTATTTTTAAAGATTTATTTCGAGTTAGTATTATTTTTTAACTTGAGTCGGTATCGGTCAACCCATATTTACAAAACTGCCATCTTCTTCTTCACCAACGTTCTTCTCTTCTCCACCTTCATCTTGCACCCAAAAACAGCCCCCTTCCTTCTTCTCCAATCCTTATCTTGGCACCCAACCCAGATTCACATCCTCCATCAACTTCAATGTTCTCCAGCAACCACATTTAAGACCTAGGATTCATGATTTACAGCAGCTATCCAAGGCGAGCTTGTCCTGCACCATGACGCCCGACTCCTGGCCTGTTCTTCTTCTCCCAGCCTCAAGACCCCTCCTTTCTTGCACTCCAATTCAGATGTTTCATGACCTCAGGCCGGCCTCAAAACAGTAAGGATCAGCCACCTTTGGACGTTGCATGGAGTATGGTCGCTCTCCCCACTTGGCCGCCATGAATTCCGGCGAGAAGGTCGTCCGTTGTGGACTGTTCCGCCAGCCTGAACTGCTGTGATAGAATCCATGATGTTGTCAATGAAGAACAACCGGCGTCTACCCTCTGAAGCTTCCACTACAGCATCAATTTCAGAGGATCGCCATCACCTTCATCCCCCTTGCATTCTGCCCACAACGAGCTGGAATTCCACCACCACTAGGAAACCATGGACACAGCGAGCCCTCCCTTAGACCCAGCAGCAACAGAGGTCATCGGGGTGTGTGGGACTACCTTGCAATTGTTCTTACAGTCACCCATCTTGCCAAAGTTTCAGACTACTCGGCCATTGACGGGATTCCAATTTTCAGGTTAGTTCTTTTCTTTCTTGTTGATTTCAGACTTTAGTTACATGATTAACAAGCTTATTATCAATTAAAAAGAATATGCATGCAAGAAAATTAAAAAGAGGAAGATAGGAAAGATACCCAAGTAAGGAAGAAACACCAGCAACCAAAAATAACGTCCTCTTTCAAAATGTATAAAAATGAAAATGACGGCTAGGGTATGGGAAAACACCCTAGCCCTCGTATTTCATTTAACCGGGTAACAAGGTAAATAATAAAATGGGTAAATAATTAACCGGGTAGAGAATATAACACGTTCGGTCCTTCCTGGACTGCGTTCGCCTCCAATTATGATTATTATTACTAGTATTTCTTTTGTCATAGTCTTTATAGAAACTCATTCAAGAAAGACTTAAGGCAGCTCAGAATTGACAGAAGAGTTATGCCGATACTCGAAGGAGGGACCTAGAGTTCCAAGTTGGGGAGTTTGTGTACCTAAAAACACTCCTATGAAGGGGGTGATCAGATTTAAAATATGAGGGAAGTTGAAGCCAAGATTCATAGGACCGTTTCCAATCATGGATCGAGTTTGAAATTGTGCATATAGACTAGCATTACCACCAAGCCTAGCTGGTGTACACAATGTTTTCCATGTGTCAATGCTAGAGAAATATGTACGAGATGAAGATCATATAATCACAAATTTTGATGACTTAGAGCTACAATTAAATTTAACCTATGAGGAAAAGCCGATTCGCATCCTAGCAAGAGAAATAAAGACACTCAGGAACAAGGAAATTCCTTTGATAAAGGTATTGTAGAAAAATCAGGGGTCAGAGGAAGCTACATGGGAGACTGAACAAGAAATGGCAAGGAAATAGCCTAGCCTATTTGTGGCATAAGATTCTTATTATTGTAATAGAATGAACCGATACTGGAGAAATAAAATTAATCATGATTGTCTTGTTGCCGTTATAATATTTCGGGGACAAAATATTTCTAAGTTGGGGAGATTGTTAAAACTGTGATAATAATAATAATAATAATAATAATAATAATAAATTCAACGGAGTCCAGGAAGGACCGAACGTAATCCGGGAAGGACCGAACATTGGAGAATTATTATTATTCTCTACCTGATTAATATTATTTATTATTTACCCAGTTAAATGAAATACGGGTGTAGGGGTGTTTTCACATACCCTAGCCGTCATTTTCATTTATATAATTTTGAAAGAGGATGTCATTTTTGATGTAAGTGGCGTCTTCCTCACCTTAGCCGCCTAGTTCTCCTCCTCCTTACCGGTGCTTCTTCATTGCTTGTGTATCCTTCCTATCTCCCTATTCTTAATTTTCTTGCATGCATATTCTTTTTAATTGATAATAAACCTGATAAACATGAGAAATAAAGTCTAAAATCAACAATAAACAACTAAAACTAAACTAAAAACTGAAATTAGTCATGGCCGACGAGTGCAAGAATTTGGGCAAGGATGGACGACTGTAAAACAATTGCAAGGTAGCTGCTCACAACCCAGACGACCTTACTGGTTGCTGGGTCAAAGTGATGGCTTGCCATGTCCCTGGGTTCTGATGGGTGGCGAAATAACAGCTGTTACTGGGCAGAATTGCAAGGGGGTCGAAGGTGTTGGCGATCCTCTGAAATTGATGCTGTAATGGAAGATGCAGATGGGTAGACGCCGGTTGTTCTTCATTGGCAACATCAAGGGTCTATTACAGCAGTTCCCACCGCTGGCATAGGCCACTACAGGCGACCTTCTCGCTAGAATTCATGGCGGCGATGTGCAGACGTGGGGAGAACGACCCTACTCCCTGCAACGTCCAAAGGTGGCCAATCCTTCCTGTATTGATGCCAGCCTGAGGTCGTTGAACATCTGAATTGGAGTGAGGTGCAAGAAAGGAGTGATCTTGAGTCTGGGAGAAGAAGGACAGGCCTGGTTTGGTGCAGGACGGTCACCTTGGATAGCTGCTGTAAAACGTGGACTTTGGGCTTCATCTTTGGCTGTTTTAATTCGTTGTTGATGCCTTGTTGGGATGTTTTTATGGTTGTTCAATTGGGTTGCTGGGGAAGGTTGCATAAGGTTGAAGAAGAAGACATCAGATCTAGTTTTGGTGCAAAGAAGAATGTAGGAGAAGAGAAGGACGTTGGGGAAGAAGAAGATGGCAGTTTTGTAAATTTGGGTTGACTCAATACCGACTCGAGTTAAAAATAATACTAACTCATAATAAATCTTTAAAAATAATTATTTTAATGGGTTATGGGTAAAGTTACTAAACTAATTAATTATTGTACAAAATTTCCATGAGTAATAAAAAAATACGGTAATGATAAACGGTTGATAATTAATCGGTGCACAACAAACGATTCAATTAAATTGAATGGTTATAGGTGATAAAATAAAATAAAGATTTCACCTTTACCATATCAAAGTTAATATTAAGTAAATAAAGTAATTATTTTAATAAAGAATCAGTAATGTAGAAAATGGGTTATTAAAATATAATTGTGTAAAAAAATCCAAGCGATGAACCTATATATCATAATGAAAATAAATAAAGTTTGAAACTTTGATTGAGTCAAATAATATAAAATAATTGTACTAATAATATTTTTGAATTAGAATAATACAAATTATTTTAAATAATTTAATTGCACAACTTAATTAATTAAATTGCTATGATAAAGGATAGCGATTAAAAATCATAACCGTAAACTAAATCATCAAGATCGTGGTTAAGTATCTATTATCTCAAAAGAAAATATACTAATAATAATAATTAAGTGTGAATTATGATTTAGATAATTAATTGAAAATGTAAAGTAGGATTTAAATGGTTATATCACATGAATAATTTAATATTTAATATTGTTGAATTTTAATAGTGATATATATATTAGTCATTTAGTTGCATGCATTTCTACTCGAATAAAATTATACTTATGTATAATTTTATGTTCTCGCTCAGATTAGGATTGTTGGTCATAGCTGCAAGTTCACTTTCAAACTATCTAGCTCCGTATAATTATTTGAAATGCTGTATTTTTGGTTGTTGGCAACCCTGATCGGCCTGAGCCCAGATTCGACCACCATGCTCTGAGTGCAACCGGGGTCAAGGAATTGACTCACTCCAACAGGGGGCCGCACCCTTAAAATTAGTATATGGGAGTCTTGGTCAACTTGAGTATCTGACCACCATGCGCCGGAATGCAACTGGGGTCGACTCGGCCTGTTGCTAGCCCCAGCCCATGACCTTATTTGACCCATGACCGGTAGCCTAGTCAACATCCCTAGTCTAGCCCACCATCTAACACAGAACCAGGCTGCTCTGATACCACCTGTAACAGTTGAGTAACTTAATCCCAGATTGAACACCTGCCACCATGCCAAGAGGGGTGACAGGGCGCAATGGCTCAAGACGGCTCATTATGCACTTGTGATACCGAGAGGGTGAGTCAATGGCAAATATCGGTAACTACAGGCCGTGGGCCATGTAGCGTGTGTGCACATGCATGGGTTGGTAGCTGGATGGGCTGGTTGCCCCTCCTAGCATATAACGAGCTCGGCATAGGCTCATAATAACTAAAAGTTTTTTGAAACGATAATAGGGATTATATTGACTTGTTTCATTTAATTATGCGGCTCAGTGATTTTATCACTAACGCGGAATTGCCTCCGTAGGTGAGCAGCTTTGGGCTGAAGAATAGAAGTGTGGTTGGTGCTTCTTTTACCAGCCTATGTATGAGTGAATTGATAATAACTTGGCCTTCCTTTTTTTTCTTGTGTTATAATTGTGGCTGTGGGAAACGGTCCGAAACTGTGGGACAGTTATCTAATATATTGTCATATGCTATCAGAGCATGTTTTATTTTTTGAGTTATAAATTCTAGTGGTTGTCATTTGAGGGCTAGGTAGCACTGATAGAAGCAGCCACTCCAAATTTTAGGAGATCTGTATGGGTTTTAGCATAGGTTCACCATTGTATGTGTCACCACCATGATTTGGACCTCTTCAGATCAGACACACATGGTTGGACAACCTAAGCCGAGTTGTTTACAGCCAAGATATATCAGAGACAGTAGTGGATTTACAATGTATAAGACCAAGATCAGTTTCTTAGCATCTAGATAGCACTATTGCAGATAGAGTTGCACAACCACCGTCCGTGTGCACAACCACCGACGAAGTTGCACAACCGTGGACCGAGGTGTAAAACCCGTGATTTGAGTCAAGGTTTTATATTCAGAACTGGTCAGTTTGACCGTTATTTTTGAGTCGAGTATGTTTTAGAACACAGGTACTAAGCTAACACCAGTCGCATGTATTAGCTATGAGGGTCATGCGTACCCAAGTATATAATGATAACGTCACGAATACAGTAGAAAAAAATGAGTTATCAAAATATATGAGAATATGCAGTTCATTTTTTTATTATATATATAGTGGATCGTAGAATTAGTTTTATGTCGTTTACTATGTTAGGACGCATTGCGGGCATTTTGGGACTTGTGCTGATTGTTTTATTTATAGAGCATGTCATTATGGTCTTGTGGTGATTGTTTTATTTTATGGGACTTTTCCAATTTTTTTATTTTTTAAAGGATTTTCTACTACTTAGTTATTAATTTGACTCGAGCCCGGGACGACTCAAGTGATATTTACGATATTGCCACCCAGCTATTTTGTAAAGACCCGGAAATAATAATAATAATAATAATAATGACGTTCGACGCAGTGGGATCGAACGTGGGAAAAAATTCGTTAGCTGGATAAGTATGAATTACCCGGTTAATTGAAAGGTAATTTTTAATTGGATAATTCTAGTTGAATCAGTCGAGTCGACTACATTATTTATCCAATTAACCATTTAAGTGAACCATACCATGTACCCATTTAACAGGTTAAGTGAAATGGTTAAGTGGACCATGTTGATTACCCAATTACCCGGTTAAAGGAATTACGGTGAAAGGGTGCTTCCACGTACCCTAGCCGTCATTTTATTCATTATAAAAGGAAAAGGGGGAGGGCGTCATCTATATTTTTCCTCCTTAGACAGACACCGGATTTCCTCCTTCGCTCGGGTAATTTTCTTTCCTTTCTTTTTCTTTTGTTGCATGCATACACATGTTGCATAAATCATAAACATGATAAACATAAGAATTAAATGAGAAATCAACAAGGGAAGAAGAAAACCAGGAGGAGGACGTCCTGCTGTTTTCCAGCAGCAACCACACCATGTTTCCTTCCATGGTGCGGGGTTGACGTGCTGGAGGTGGGAATTGCTCCCGACGGTGATGCTGGCCGGATGGAGTCACCTTGGAGGGCCAAACAGACCGTCGAGGAGGCACGCAGGTCTGAAATCCGAGGGGAGAACAGGTCGGTGTTGCCATGGGTGGTGTTGCTGGCCAGACGTGGATCCGCCATGGAAAGTGCAGACTGGTCGTCACCTGGGGTGGTGCTGGTCGTCACCTTGATGGGGCAGGACATGGTCGCCATGGCTGCTGGTCGGCCACCATTAATGGTGAAATTAAGGTCCCCATATAGGGTGTAGTCCGAGTTTCATGAGATAGCAGCGGATAAAGATTGGATCTTTGGGGTTTTTCCAATCGGATCAGTGGGGTAGATAGAAGATGTGGTCTGAAATTGGGTGGAAGGAAAAGAAGACATGCTGGTCGGGTGCTGTTTATGTGGCCGACTAGGGTACGCGCCATGGGTCATGGGCTGATTATGTGACCGACATGGAGTCACCATGGTCAGGTCGGGGTTGCTGATTGGGTGGCCGGAATGGGGTCGCCAAGGACTGGTTGAGGGTTGCCATGTGGTGGCCAAGTTGGAGACGCCATGGCAGCAAATGGAGGCCGCCACGTTACTGGTTGGTCGCCATGCTTGGTGAAATTACCGGCTTCCACGGGTTGACTACAATAAAGCTGGGAGCTTTGGGGTCATTAAATGAATTGTTAAAGTAGAATGGCAACCAGGTAAATATGGGAGAACTCGATGCGGTTGAGTTAGAATATAAGGTAAATACAAAAGAATTAAGTATGGGACATGTTAATAATTAAATTATCAATTAGATAATGGGGATTTGGATGGGGATAATTAATAATTAATTATCATTAGAATTGCTGAAAATTAAATAAGAAATGAAGACTAACATGAACTAATTACATCATTTAAAATTGATAGTATATTAGTCATGTACGTTGCATGTAGGTTCATGCAAAATAAAATTATACTAATGTATAATTTTATGCACTCATTCAGATTAGGATTCACGGGTCACAGTCAGACGAAATCACAAGTCAGGTACGTATAATAGGTAGAACATCGTATTTTCCTTGTTGGTAGCCTAGGTCGGCCTGAGCCCAAATTCAGACAACCATGCACCGAGTGCAACCGGGGTCAAAGAATTGACTCAGTCCGACACTGGGTTGTATTATGTGCGTAAAGTTTGTAATGCATTAACATTGTTTTGGAGTAGTGATAGCCGCCCCATAAAAAGGCTACGGCCGGGGTGAGCAACGCACAGCGATTCCTCCATCGCACTGGAGTGCAGTGATAGCCTCCTCACAAAAAGGCTACGGCCGGGGTGTGTGAGGCACTGGCACTAGAGTTGGCAGTGAGAGCTTCCCCACAAACAGGGCATAGCAATCACCTGAGTGTTCCATAATGGAACAAGGACAGCTGCTATGACTCTACTGTGTGCTATGGGTGTCTCATAACTATCTACAATACCACTAACTACTACTAAAGAGGCTCTCTGTGATGGAATGAAGGCGAGAACACATGTACATGTACAACGTGTCTCAAGGAGTATGAAAACATAGTCTGCATGAACTTGTGGAGTCTGCATCTGGTCTTTGGCATGTGTGCTGGTCAATGTTTGCTCATTTGAACCATTTGAAAAACATATAGTAGGACTGATATATCTAGAAGGGTAAGTGTAATATACTCGTGTGAAGGCTCAACCCTGTCTGGCATCTCTGGTCACATGGACAAACTAGTCACACTGCTCTAGGACTCCAACTAGTATGTGTCACATCCGCATCTGGTCTGATATCAGGTTTGCTAGATGAGTACACTAATATGAGAAAATCTTACTAGGTATGTATATCACTCTATCTGTGGTAGTGTGAGTATCTCTATATGAGTCATAAGGGTAATGGAAAAACTCTATATAGGATATTAGGTGGCTCAAAAACATGGGTAAGCTCATGGACATGTCTCTAAGATCATCATGATTGGACTTTGCCAAGGTGACCAACCTATGGAATATTCAATCAACAATGAGTCTAAGAGACGGCTCCTAAGTGGCTCTAGTTCAATCAACTAACAGTAGGCATGTGTTTCTCGATACCGTACTAGTCATGCATTACCACTAACAGTGTCTCATCCTTTCTTCATTGGTGTGTGACCTGCCGTCCCGTACTGATTTGTAGCAATAATCCTGACTCACATGACTACTATAGTTATGGTAGACTCTCAAGTAAAGCCATAAGCCAAGATGAGCATACACTGATGTCCCTCTATCTGGTCAACATGATCCGGTTTGATTGAAGTCCTTGTCTACATCGCCCATGCTTGGGTGAAGTTGTCTCCTCCAAACTGGTCTGTCATTGGCTACCTACACTATAAGTCCTAAACAATACCATGAAGGTACCTCCTATACTCAACGCAAAGGATAAATCCTATGTCTCAGGGTAAGAACCTAATCATGATGGCGAAGCACAAGGAAAACAATGTTTCTCTAATGGATGCTCCCTCACTAAACCCATCATCTATGCTAAAATTCTAATAAGAGTCAAACAACTCTCTGGCTAGGCCAAACTCTAACTGAGTTAAAACTGCATATCTGATCATTTACTAACCATATGATATGTGTAACCCTTGCTGACGATCACATGTATGTTGTCACGCTGACTGAACAATCTAACCACTGTGGTCATCCCATCTAGATATCATACAATCATGTTCTCTAAGTCTGTCCATGCACATCCATTTGATGATTGTCACTAACGGTGCTAGATGACACCTATAAGACTATCACTAACACTATTTTGCAATACACATCTAACCCAAGAATATCAAATCAAGGCAATGGTATACAAGATGGCTAGTAAAGTCAATCATGTGCCATCACATCTAATTAATTCTAGTGTGACTAACATTTCTCTACCTGGATAATGTTACTGTAGCTATATCTTGTCCTCAATCTCTAACCCAACTCAGCTCTCAATGTTGTGACATGCGAATTCAGTGCACAGCTAAGAACATCCTTAAGTAGTTATCCTCCTACAGGGTGAGGTAACTACTTGGCCCTTCTACAAAAATTGCTCCACTTGGTCGACGGTAGTGCAATATAAGGACGTTGGTTATGCATCACGAACGACAACAGTGTACATTCGGTTGGTGGTAGTACACCACAGTCGGTGGGTGGTTAACACGGATGGGAGTAGTGTTATTTGGTCAATGGTAGTGCATCATAGATGACGGTTGTGCTACTCGGATGGTGGTTGTGCAACTTGGACGGCAGTTGTGCTACTCGAATAGTGGTTGTGCAACTCAGGCGGTGGTTTTGCTACTCGGATGGCAGTTGTGCTATCTTGGTGCTGACGTCTGATCCTGATCATGTATGTTGTGAACTCATTATTATCTCTGGTATGTTTGTCTCCATGTGTCTATATCTACAGAGGTAGCTACTATCAACTCGACTCAAGTTATCCAACTATGCATGTCTGATCCGGTGGAGGTCTAGATCATAGTGGTGACATGCATGATGGAAAAATAATGTTGAGCCCACACTGGTCTCCTCAGAAGTAGCTGCTAACAATTTTGCTTAGGTTTTCCAACAATCTGTGTCTTGTTTGGAGGATACGGATCATGGTGGTGACACGTGCAATGACAAACCAATTTTGAGCCTACACTTATCTCATGGAATCTAGAGTGACTGCTTCCATAAGCTAACTGCCTATCTCTAAAAATCACTGATCTAGCCCTGGCAGATCGAGTAAAATCTGATCAACCTTCTAAATCTGTGGTCAAAGGTAATCTCGCCCATCTTTAGTGTGTTCATGACTCCATCTATTGAAGATTAGTCAATAATATTCTTTGGAAAGACATACACTAGTGGAAGAGGGGAAGATGGTGAAGTGTCCATGGGACTATAGATCCACCTCGCTACTCATCCTCATCGACTGCTATCTTTAGGAAGTGATCCATCTCATATCACCTGTCCAAACTCTCATCTATGCTCCAAGTACCTTAATGGCTCCACTGTCATAGACACATCCTTGATCCACAGGGATTTGTTTGAAGGTCCAAGTTTTCTAAAGTAGGCCTCAAACTATGCCTAATGGATCTGTTTAAGCCACTTAAGGTCTTTGCTCATATGTCACATAACTACATGAGTATCTCCATACTGCAAGCTCCCTACTTTTGTTGTCCCTTATAACTCTGTCTCACAATGTACACCATGTCCCAAGGAAGGATTGATATGGTGACATGTGAAAGACTGGCAAGTGCTATAATGTCCCTAGTGCTCCAAATACTCCTAGTCACTATCCAACTCAACCTCTGTTAACTTAACATGTGGACACTATTAGTAGTCCAAATCTCTAGCACATAAAAAGCCAAGGCGTGTCTCTAAGCTTATCATGACATCCTGTGAGATCCATGCTGGCATCTACCAAAATCATATATCATATCCATCTCATAACTCCTCTATTAACATTGAAAGATGCATTGCTCAGGTTTGACTGATAAAAAAATCTGACATACTGAGAAAATACAAAAATAAATACATGTTGGCTTGGATAAGGACAACTTCACACACTTGGCTCAAAAGAAAAATCTTCCATCTCAATGAACTAAGACATGGCTCTAGTACCAATTTGTAACTCCCTGATTTCAGTTCGCTTAAGAACCGGATCAGAAATGTTATGATCGAGTCAAGTCATGTTTAAAGTTGTCAGTCGGTAACACTTGATCGATACAATATATCAAAACAACCTTCTTGGTCTCAAGAGAATGGAAAACATTATTAAATAGACATCAAAACACATCGAACATAAATAAAAGTAACAAAAGAAATAAATTCGATGAGCTCAAGTGTGTGTAGCATTTATCTATCCTCCCACCAAAGTCCACTCAAGACTTTCATAACCAACATATATTATATGAAAACTGTCAATAACAAATGATACTAGTCCGAAAAATAACTAATACATTCTAGCAAATAGGTATTCCATTACCCATGAAAACTTATAAAACTTCAAGATAGCCTCACACTGAGTGATAAGCAAACATACTTAAGCAATTGCCAGCTCTCATGCACGGCTCATAATCATGTTCATACACACATAGAGCTCTTATGCCCTCATGCCTTCCATATCACCTGCCACGGTACTCGAGTGGCAAAAGGAACAGTTAAGTTAGTGCCACATATTCTGGAAATGTACTGCATTATGCAGTACCATCATACACCGCACTACTTTATGGTTTGAAGGAGTACTAGTGTGATTCATATATATCTCCATACCGCTCACTCTCTTATTTGTGAAATTCGTAAAAATGCGTGTACTTATATAATAGGCTTAGGAAAGAGGCTTATATTATAAATTTCTGAAGCTTAAGTTTGAAAACCAACAAGGGATCTCATCCTTTTATTAAACCTGCCCACAACTAAATGGCCAAACATCGGAGGGATGCAATAAAGCGACACTGATGCCCGACCTACGTATAAAATACGATTAAACTCAACACTAAAGGAATCAAGCAGAGAGTGAGAGAGAGGTCGTAAGGACCTGTGGTCCAAGCTCCAAGCGTATCTGCACATCTACGGTGAGCTCGAACTCTAAAACCTATATCGGAACCCACTACTAAGTAAAATACTAACATCTATATATGATGTATGCTCGTGGTATATGATCATATCATCAATACTTCCTAATAAAGAAAATAATGCTAACAAACCTATAACTAAATGCATGTTCGCAAATCAAGACATAATAATAATTAATAAATAAATAAATACGTACATAGATAATTAAGGAAATAATAAATACATGAAAATAAATAATACCATAATTATAAAATAATAATATAATGATAATATATAAATATACAAACAAACATGAGTAAATATCATATATACTCGTGTTAATAAACACATAGATAATTAAATAATAATAAATAAATATATAGTTAATATTCATTAATATGAATAATAATAATACCATAGTTATACAATATAAGAATGCATAATTAAATACTAATAAATAATATCATACACACGATCATACAAATAGATAAATAAATATATAAAGAAATAAATAAATAAATTTACAATTTAACAAACATAATAAGACTAATATTCATAAATAAATATAATATTAATAATAACAAACAATCATCTAAACATTCATCCTATATGATAAACATATAAATACAATAAATAAAAAATAATGAATAAAAAATTAAATAAAACAATAAATAATAAAAAATCATCATAACATCCAATCATGCTAAACAATGTGAATATGCATCTAAACTAATATATAGAAGTTGTCAAATTACCGAAAATGGTGTAAGAACGAATGAAAACGGGATGAACTGGACCGAACCAAGCTAAACGAGACCAAACCGAAAGGGCTAAACCAACCAGGCTAGAAAATGGGCTGGTTTGACTGGGAGGACTTGAACAGGATGGCGGACTCAGACATGGGCCGGCGGCTGGCAGAATTGGCTAGCCATGTAAAACCCGCGACTCGGGTCGGGGTTTTATAATCGTTAGCCGGTCGGTTCGACCGTGGTCCGAGTTCGTTCAGCTTTTCAGAACACGTGTACGGGGCTGAGGCCGACCTTGTGCACGTGCTATGAGGGTTCTTGTATACCCAAGTATCAATGATAGCATTAGATACGCATCAGCAGACTAAGTTATCAGTAGATATTAGAGTATACAGTTGATGATCTTTTTTATGTTGTGACCGTTGAATTAGTTTAGGCCGAATAGCGCATTAGGACGGGTTAGATAGTATTCGGGTGGGTTATTAGTTGTATAGCATGCCATTGGATGTTGTTGTGTTTGTTTTATTTTATGAGATTTTTTCATATTTTTCTAGATTTTTTTTTAGAATTTATTACGAATTAGTTATTATTTTGACTCGAGTAGGAATCGAGTCAATACTTATTTACGAGTTTGCCACTAGAGGTGTTTTTCTCCCTCCCAACACTTCCTCACCCAAACCCTACCACCGCCGCCCACTGTGGTCGCCACCGCTACTGCCGATCAACGCCGCCCCACCCTGCTGTGCAGTCGCCGTGCCGCCACGACCCACCCCGGCCGCCATCTCGCCGCCACGACGCCGGAATCGCCCCGAAGCCGCGACGCCCTCCCTCGTCAATTCCCCACCGTCCGGGCCACGCCACCGCTGCTGTGACCACGACGACCAGCCCCTCGCCATCGCCGACATTTCCCCCATCATCTCAACCA
>JAURVB010011392.1:0-10822 GCA_033002965.1 Piper betle | reverse complement strand
TTTGATTTAGCTTGATTTTTATAATTCAATTTAAATTTTAATTTATAATTAAAATATCTTAAGTTTGACATAATTATGTATAAAAAATAATTTAATCATGCATAAATTTATTAACATTTGATATCATATAATGATATTTTATAATTTAATTATATTTATTAAGGAAATTTAAGATAAATATGATGAAAAATTTCATTCCTTATATAAAGTATTGAGTTTTGACTTACAAGCCCAAACATGGTTCGTTGAATATCGAGTTAAAGGTACGAGTCGAGTTTTTCGAGCTGAGTGTTAAGCCAAATCGAGTTTAATCGAGCTTTGAACAACTCTGATTTCCGTTTCAAACCAAATCTACTTACCGTAAGTGTAAGCTAATGCATCTCCATATTTGAAAACATTCATCCTATGTGCTGGGTGTAGGCCTTGGATAATCAAAAAAGAAATTGGGATTAGTTTTTGAATAACAAGGGAAACTGCTCTCCATGAGCGCGATGTTACAGCTGTGATTCATGGGCGTCGCCGAGAACTAGGGTTTGGGTGTTGTCCCTAGGTTTCCCGCATCCATGAGGGGGTAGCCGTGGCTATCCGAGTGGTGGAAACAACATACTGAGGCTAACCCGTGTATAGTTGCAGGTTACAAACCGTGGTGCACGAGGCTGCCGAGTGACCGAGCATTGCTATGGAGCATGGTGTCGAGTTACAGTAGTAGTGGCGGCACATGGGTCGGTATTTGGTGTATCGAGCATGTGGCCGGGTCCGAGTCAAGAAACCTCAGGCTGCTGTGATCGGTGTTCGGGTTGGCTGATTGAGGTTGTGGTAAAAGCATATTTGGTAAAAGCCTAGACTTGGAGATAGCATAATTTATTCATCAAGTGGGTTTTTTCTATACTTGATTAGAGATTGTTCTCCATTAAACAATTAGTGATCTTCATCATTGACCTGTTGGCATGATCCTAGAACTGCTTCTGAATTGTATTGGCTTTGTTTAATTTTCAGTAGCTTCTATCTAGCACTTTTTTCCTTCCCTTGCACAACCCAAATCCTACTCTTCCAAGATCACCATGTTCAAATTGTTTGGAAGAAGTAAAAGATCAGACAAGGCAGGCCAACATGATCATGACATCAATTTGAGTGGCATTATCAATAATGCTTATCAAGTCAATAAAGCTTCTCCATCATTGCAAGTGAGTGCACCTTCTTCTTCATCTTCTGATTGTGGCCAATTCACATTTGAGTCAAGGCGCTTCTACACCAACGGTGTAATGAACATCGGATCTCCTCGACCTCAACGTTTGGCCTAGACCAAGCATTCACCAATGTAAGTGATTTCCTCATTGATGATGAAGTTGGGTCTGTTGGTATTTACGGTAGAAAAGAATTCACCAATAATTTTTGCTATCTCATGGATTTCGTGTTGTTTGGATAACTGTTTTGAAGACAATCGATGTAGATAAGATCCAAAAATGTTTCATGAAAGAGATGCACTTAGTGTTTAATCCTAATGAAGAGCCTTATAATCTCGTCCAAGTAATTAGTAAGAAACTAGAGGCAGAAAATAGGAAGGTTGCTATGTTGTTGGATGACATTTGGGAAGTTCATGATCTTAAGGAGCTCTTTGGTCCTATTGAATTTGTTTCTTCTATATTTAAAATAGTTTTTACTACTCAATCCGAGGAGTGCAATCAGATGCAGTCTCATAAGGAGATCAATGGGATGATTCTGTTGGGCCCTTTAGGCCCTCAAAAGGGACTTGCACTAGGTGTGACGGGCCTCTCTTAATCCAAGAGTTAACTTAAGGAATAAGAGCTTTCCCATTAGCCTATATACAAGTCACCAACATCATCCACGACCGTTATGAGATAAACCCAAAAAATCCCCTTCACACATCTGGGGATCCCGAAATCATCATCGTACGACACTCACATAACATCACTTGACAAACTCCCCTTAAATCCTGAAATCATCCTCGCCTTAAATCCCGAAATCATCATCGTACGACACTCCCATAACATCAACTTAAATCCCCTAAGTTAAATCATCAGGTGGAACCCCATCACGTGGAACCCATGAAGGAAACTTCTACAATCGGGCCCTTAAATCATCAGGTGGAACCCATGAAGGGAACTTCCACAATTCTTATACCACTGTTAGGGCCTAATGGACCCTCAAAAGGATTTGCAATAGGCGTCACATGCCTCTCTTAATCCAAAAGCTAACACAGGGAATAAGGCTTTCACATTTGCCTATATACAAATCACCAACACTCTCTACGACCGATATGGGATAAACCTAATAGATTCATGGCCTTTATTTTAGAAATCTGTACGCAAGAAGGCGCCTTATGAATCTGATTATACAATTATAGATTGTGCGAAAGAAATTGCCAAGGAATGTAAGGGATTGCCTCTTGCAATTATTGTCATTGGCAAAGCCATGGCATATAAATATACTGAGGAAGAATGGAAGTTTGCATTATCCACCCTACGTAGATCCCCTTCCGAATATGCAGAAAAGAACCTGTTTTCGCGCTAAAGATTAAGCTATGACATGCTTCCTAATCAATCAATCAAGGATCCCTTTTTGCATTGCTGCCTTTACCCCGAAGATGAATTCATTGCAAAAGAAGAACTCGTCGATTTTTGGATTAGAGAAGGAATTTTGAGCTTAGATGAAAGCATTGAAGAAGCTTGCAACAAAGGATATTAAATCATTGGAGCTCTACAAGCAGCATGCTTGCTAGAAAAAGGAAAGGCCAATGGAGTATAAATCCATGATATGATTCGCGAGATGGGATTGTGGATTGGATCCGATCTTAAATTGAACTTTCTTCATCATAGTGATCTGAATTTCTCAAATGAACAAATAGATGGGAGAGGGGAACAGGCGCGGAGGATCTATGTACTGGATGGATGCAGATTGCCTAAACAACCAATGTGCAACATCTACTGACATTGGTATTAGCTTGTAGAGGTGTGAAGATAACCTGTGAATTCTTCAAATCAATGCGTATAATTAGAGTCTTGGGCATTTATGTCAAATTTGGAAAGCCTTCCAAGTGAGATAGGATGTCTGAACAAATTGATGGTGTTGATCCTGGAGAACAATATTTATCTCAAAGAACTTCCACGAACAAATGGAAAACTGGTTGAGCTACGAAAGCTAACATTCATATCTAAATTCTTTGAACGACATCAGGATAGCTGGGAGAATATTTCAAGATTGAAAAGTTTCTTTCGCGAAGATTTTTGGGATCTGACCAAGTTGGAGAAGTTGTATTTCTTTTCTAATATGGGTTTCTACTATCTACAAGTGCTGAAAATGATGATTTGGTCGATGTACTTTGTCGATTATGCGATCTCCAAAGCTTAGTACTCTCGGGTTTGCCTCTTCGAAATGGTGACAATCTGTTGTATGAGCTAGGCAACATGGACAAACTAACAACGCTCCACATTGAGAGACTTCCACTTGATAATCTTGTTGTATGTCAGGAAATCCAAGCTTTCAATGCCTCACAAGGAAGGGGAATTCTATCACCTCTAACTTGGGAATGGTTTCAACAAGAGGCATCATGCTTAGAAACCTGCATACTCTTGTTATCCATCGATGCTTAGCGATGAAAAAGATATAAGTAGCAAATCTCTGCCTTGAGAACCTGCGAACTCTGTTCGTCTCGTATTGCAAAAACCTTCGTTGCATCCACGGGCTTCACCATCTTCAAGGCCTAGTGGAGTTTTATGTTGATGACTGCTGGTTTATAACACAAGTAATCACTGAAAGTGAGCAAATTCCCAAGCTTAAAGTGTTGGAAGTGAAACGTTTGCACAAGCTAAGCAGCATGGGTATCGACGATTTCGTCGTGTTCCCTTCAGTCAAAGAATTTAAATTGTCAGATTGTCCAAAGTTGGAAAGGCTTCCGTGAGGTCTGATGAAGGAGAATTCACTTAAACTTGTGTGATTACTGGAAAGCAGGAGTGGTCGGATGGTCTTTCATGGCAAGATGATGAGTTTAGGTCCTTCCTCCTTTCACATTTCGTCGATAGAGGTACAAAATCACACCTTATTGCTTATAACTATGGCTTCAATTTACTTTCCTTCTTTTCTTGATCATCTTCCACCAAACTCTAATTTTTTCTTTTATCTAAACCAGAATATTGATGCTAATGCTAGTAATTTTTCAAATTGAAGAGTCAGAATGAGAGAGCAATCTTTAATTACTGTCCACTTGTTATAACAAGGTATTAAAATGATTTTAAACCTGGCTTTGTTTATGTGTTTTGAATTGCAGCGATCTCTTTGCACTGGGTTTGTTCTGTGTTAGGCTCAAAATATAACCTTTTTCTTGTTATTTATGTATTTTATATGATACTAATATACATTTACCTATTAACATTATGAAAATATTGCAATCATACACTAGCAAGCAAGTGGGGGCCATATTCCCAACTTCTTAAACCACTGCCCTTAAAAACTTGCACATTCATAAGACAGCTCTTTTAATAAATTCCAACAACTCAAAATAGAGATCAATCTCTGAACATCCAAGACATAATGCTCACAAATTACAAACCAATTCAGGAAGGTTTAGATCAAACAAGATCAAATTGTCCATATTTTATTCTCAAATATCATAATCACAAGGTGTATTCTGAAAGGTTACAGATGGATCAAGAGGAACCACCACAGGAGAACAAACCACATTCATATCATACTCAATGGACTTCCACATTCCCACCTTGAACTTCAATGGAGCTCTGATTATAATGTCCAAGTCTATCTCCCCAGACATCTTCTGCTTTAAGAGATCATCAACCACTGTATTAGTCAGCCGCACTCCCGAGCCTCGGCATAAACATCGAGTCGTTTAGATGTTCTTCTTCGTTGATAGAATCCAGGCATATCGACAAATGTGATTGTTTGATCGTCGAAGGATACCTCCACATTCAATGGACCATAGTACATTGAGATCTTGTCATTAGGATTGTAAGCTCTAACAGTGAAATTCAATTTGGCATATAGAGTGTTGTTCCTCACATCAAGTCTACTAATTGCTCCTTCCTCCACTGTGTAGATGATTTCCCGCGGCTTGACTATGATCCACACCAGCAGCAAAATGATTCCCGCACTCACAATGATCGACAATGCAGTGATGGTGAAGATCCTGAGGACATGTGATCGGTGTGAGCGGCGCCCTGTACCAGCCTGAAGGTCCATTATGTTCAGTTGATCCTCATGGAGTGTGCCTAGCTACATTGTCTTATAAGAGGGAAATAGAAGCCATTGAGGAATGCTTGCAATGCAAGTACTTGTTATGGAGGGAATATGTGAAGCTTTCTTCTTTGCTAGAAACAAAGTATGTCCCCAAAAGAAGCAAGAACAGATTCAATCCTTTTGCTGCCTTTTTACTGCCTATCTGCCTCAATTGTGTTGTTCCAATTTGTGCATTAAACCTTTTGAGGAACATCAAATTGCTACTGTGGTAAGGATCTAATTGATGCAAATTTTGTGATAATTTGTATATGTAATTTCTGTTCTTCAAGGCTCACTGAGATTTCCTTTTCTTATTGTGGGATGCCTTGTGGGCAAGTAATACCTTCATTCATTGCTCAAAATCCTAAGAGAATAAAGCAACCTTGGAAATTATCTTTTCATTGACTTCTTGTATAACTTCCTGAAGGTGGAATTGCAATGAACAGTTGCAAATTAAAAGTCCCCCCACGCCCAGACAAGGAGTTCAGATTTGTGAAAACATATTCTTACCTCACATCTATTTTGGGTCTTGAAATTTGTGAGCTCATGCATGTGAATAGAGGTCATAAAAAAACTAGTCACTTTTTCATTTGCATAGCTCATTTTTAATGCATATGGGTAGACTTTTTAATTTCTGCTAAGTACCCAATATCAGAAATTAATTAAGGCCTTTCATTGAAGAGACAATACCCCAATTAAGACCATTTGAGTTATTGCGAGCTAAGTAAATATTACCCTTAATCCTATATTAAATGAAACCAAACTTTTTACCTGATTTTCAAAGAATTTGCCAAGACCGAATTTTCACTGTTTCACCGGTAAGTTTAACCACTTCCAGTATAATATTTAATAGTATTATTAGAAACTAGTTAAAAATTGTCAGCCTAAACTAACACCAATTAGTATAAATATTTAAAAAAATAATTTCATATTAACTAATTTTCCCCACTAAAAGCAATCCAAGTGTCTTACTTTAATAGTTTTAAGCATGGTTGCAAAAATCAGAATCGGAATCGGAATCGGTTTTCGAGGAAGTCACTGAATCAGATCGAATCAGTTCAGTTGAATCGGTCCAAAACACTCATATATAATAATTTGATAATTCATAATATAAATATATAAAAATTAAGTATTGATGTCATTTTGATAATATTGTGTGTATTATATTTTATGATATTTTTTCTTTTTTTGGGATTTTTTAAAAAATTATTTGGAATTAGTTATTATTTTTTACTTGAGTACGGAGTCGAGTCAACTTTTAATTACGAGAATGCCACCCCTGACCCCGCTCCTTCACCCCTGCCGCCGCCGCTAGCAACATGCCCCGCCGGCCCCGCCCTGCCCCTGCTTCCCGCCGTCTGCGCCGCCCTGCCCGGCCTCCCCCGACCCCGCCGCCAGCCTCCCCCTACCGGCCCCGCCCCGTCCCCCCTCCTTGTGCCTCTGCCCCTCCCTGTCACCCCCTTCCCTAAACCAAGAGGGAAGCAAATATAATGGTTACCCTATTATTTAAATAGAGACCATTAACCCTATTCTATACAAAGCTTTTTTTAGTTGGTAATTAATCTTAGATTATTACTTTTATTCTTCATTTATAAATCTTAGATTATTACATTAATAAGCTGGGGAAAGATTTTCCTTCATTTTAGTGAAGAACTACAGAACCTGCCAATCTCTCTCCTTCCCACCAGGATAAGGGTAGATCATGTTGACACATGAATACACTATGTATTATGCGATTTTATTTCGAAAATTGAAGGGTGCAAACGTGGAGAATTGAAATAGAAAAATTCATAATTTTATATCTTTGATCGAACTTTGGCGATAAGTTCTCTTCTGAGGATTTTCCCTGAAGCTGATTTGGGCACACTATTAACAAATGTTACTTTCCGCAATCTTTTAAAAGGTGCAACCTGCAACCAATAAATAAGATAATTAAGAAGAATCAAATTAAAGGTTAGATATTACCCTTTTATAATTATTATCATTATCGATTGAAAAGAACATGGATAGAGACAATTAGAGTGATGTATATATGAAAGCATATGATTTAAACGTTAATATTGTTGTATAAGTATATGTACAATCACTTGTCAAATTGTTCCAAACTACAAAGAGCCATGAGAAGCTTTATCATGTGTATCATGAAACTCTGAATGTGAGACAAATTTCCACTTTTGAAGGTGATAAATGATGGGAACATGAATTATATCACCAATAAATACTACAAAAATGAAGTTTTTTACTACTTTTCTCCATGCCTTCTCCTCGCCAATTTTTGTAGTGGAGAAAAGTCTATATTTTTTTATATATTTAGAGATTTTTAAAAGTGGGTATGTGTTAATTTTCAAACATTTATCCCCGTAAATAAATATGAAGAAACTTTTCCCCACTCCACTTTTCTTCTCATTCTAATATTACAGATTATTTTTAGGGCAGAGAAAGGTTAGAAAATTAACACATGCTCACATCCAAATATTTTCAAATATAAAATCTACAATTTTACTTTACGGTAAAATTTGGCATGTAAAGTTATGGAGGAAAACATAGAGAAAAGCCATTTTTTTGTGGTGAAATGTTCTCAATCATAATAAATGACTAATCATACCTGCTCAGCAATGAATTTCTTGACAGCTTCTTCATCGAACGAGCTACTTGGAGCTCGGACAACATAAGCAATGGGAACTTCACCGGCTTCTGCATCAGGGTATCTAATTTACAACACCAAATTTTGACAAGTGTTAAGATAAGCATTTATAGATGTTCTTCCCCGTAGGCATCAAGCTTCTATGTATCAGGTTTATGTTTTTAGGTGAAGTTGTAATTCTGTCAAGCTCCGTTTAAATCTTACATGTGGCAAAGATAATTGGAGTCAAGATTGTATGATCTGCCCAGCAGGAAACCTTTCTTGTTGGGAAGTCTAAAAACTGCCAAGTACCCTCTTTGTCAACTATCAAATTAAATAAAAAAGATATTTTTTTGTTTGTAATTTACAATAATTGGTAGGTTAAAAAAGGGTGCTTGGCAGTTTTTGGGCTAACGAGCAGGAAATAATTTCCTGATCAACATACCAGACAATCTGGACTCAAGAAATTGCTAGGGTATTCTAGAATGTTAAGATACAACCAAGGTCAAAACTGCATAAAAAGGGAACTATAAATACTACCAAGTATCTGACACAGAATGAAAGTAGTTCTTACACAGTGAAAGAATAATCGGTGAATGTAAGTTTAACTCTAAACTATGCATTTCAGAAGTATAATCTCGTCTTCTCAAACACCATTCTCATTAAGACGATCAAGTTCAGATCTTAAACGTTTCCAATATACGTATTAACATGCACATATACATGAGAGAATGTAAACAAATTGAACAACTTACGGGATGACCACTGCATCCAATATCTCCTGATGAGAAAGAAGCAAACCCTCCAGTTCTGCAGGAGCCACCTAAAACAGTTGCAAAGTATAATAGTTTACATTTTACAATGTGATGTCTTCTCTGTTTGCAAAGTGTAGGAATCAAAGTTAGTTATTGGAAGGGGTTTCTGTTGGAAATTGGACATAAATATATATACATGAATCAGGAATTGTATCATATGTTATTATATAAGGTTGGCTAAATTAAATTGATCTACTAAAGTTAAAGGTTATGAGCCATAAATTAAGGTGTGGAATTTAATGAGAAAAGTGTGGAATTTAATGTGTAGATACCTTTTCATAAATTCTCTTTCGTTATGGGTGGAATTGAATTTATGGAACTAAGGCTATAAATATGGAGGTTATGGTCCCTGAATTCATATCTGGTTTTCGTTCTGGTATCCCATTGTCCAGAACTTTGGTTTAGAAAACTAGTCTTGAATTTGGAAGATCCAAACCTAAGTGATCAAGACTCTGATTTCTTTATGGCTTCAGGTCCGCTATTTCATTTATTTATTTTATTTCTCTCGATAATTTGATATGAAATCTAAATTAATGGCTTCAGGTACGCTTCCGCTATTTCATTTATTTATTTTATTTCTCTCGATAATTAGATATGAAATCTAAATTCTAAATAAAGTCTATCATTCTTCTCCAAGCTCCACAACCAATTCCTCTGGCCTGGAACTCTGCTTTGCTGGTGCCATCTTAATAACGAACTTCCTGGATGAAGGGGGATGAAGATCAACAGCAACATTGGTGGAAGAAGGGCTGCAATGGCTGCAACCAAGGGGAGGAACCAGGGGCGTCCTGGTTCCTTGGATCCTGGTTCCTTGGATTCCAAGAAACCTTGGAGGGTGGAGCAATCTCCAAAAGGGTGAATTTGATTTCAAAACAAAGTTGTTACAGAATTCTGTTACAGCCCCCTTTTGTAGGCACCCTTCCGAGTGAAATTACCCAAACACCCATACTCAATTATCCCTACTAACAACCCTACTAACAATATTACAATCCTACTAACAATACTAACAATATTCATAACAGTTATTTATTAGATGTATGATCCTATACAATAATTTAGTATGAGAGCAAATTTTCGACCTGAAATCCTTCACATTTTATCAGCTCCTTAATTCGATCAACGACATATAGCCTTCCTTCCCCATTTAAATAACCGAGATCTCCTGTATGAACCCATCCTTGTACATCAATTGTCGATTTGGTTTCCTGCGGATTGTTGAGATAACCTGATACAGTTTTTCAACCAAATCAGTTATTATTTCCAATGAAAAAAATGTCTAAGAAGCCTGCAGTGTGCAATTCAGCTCTTTTAGAAGTATAGAATCGGATAGGGTGTATGTCGTTTGAAGTAAAGAGCAGAGAACTAATCCAACTAGAAAAAAATTATAGAACTAATCTAAATAAAGAACTCTGTGCTTTCTTTAATTTAGTCTTCCAGAAAATGCCAAGGACTCGTACAGATATTTGTCCTGACAAATGGGTAATTTGTTTATGATGCTAAGTAGAGTTAGACAGAGGCTAAACAGCAAAATTCAGAAAAAAGGATAGATTATGCACTTCTGAGCATATTTTTTCAAGAAATCTGGGGTTGGAAATTTATTAGATGCTGCTTGTGGAGATATTGAAAGAACTAAATTATGAAAAAAATGGGATTTTTAAAACATGTGTTGAGATTATACCAATTTCATTCAAAAAACTGGAATGGACATGAAAATGTTGAAGTAAGCTGTGAGAATTAGGTTGGACATAACTTACAAAAACAATGCCTACAATTGATTTATTCACATCATGAAAACAAAATCACCTTGCATCATATTTGGCCTTCTAATCCATATTTCACCCAGTTGATTTGGAGGCAAAGGTGTCAATTTCTCCACATGGACAATCTTAGCTTCAACTGCTGGAAAAAGAATCCCTGACGAACCATATTCCCGAACTCCTTCAGGAATTTCTAACGAGACAGTGCCACAGGACTCTGTCAAACCATAACCCTGCAAAAATTGAAGCATCTTAGTCCTATGTTTAATTCGCTCTATCACATGCTTGGCGCTTGTTTACAACTATTTGCATATTTATTTTAACATCAAACAATGGAATACTGTAAAATTTCCAACCAAAATACCTGGATAATAGGGGTG
>JAURVB010011391.1:0-14612 GCA_033002965.1 Piper betle | reverse complement strand
TACAAAGTGGTTTATGGTATGCCGATCTTCCATGTGAACCTTATCTTTATTGCCGTGTTTAATATGTTCTTACCTTGACGTTTCTGTGAACAGGGCTGAACATGAAGGCTTGTGTGCTGATGGGTCTGGCTCAACTTCTCATGTGGGCCATTTGGGCGGGATCAACTCGACATCCATCACAGTTGAAGTTGTGGTCGGCTGTGGTTGGGACTTCAGCTGCCATGCTACTTGAAATTTACGACTTCCCTCCTTACAAGGGATATGTGGATGCTCATGCTCTTCGGCACACAACAACCATACCCCTGACATATCTCTGGTGGAGTTTCATCAGAGATGATGCTGAATTCAGGACTTCCATTCTAGCAAAAAAGGTTAAGGAAACGATTCATTGTCTTCTGCCATGTTCTACTTTAAAAGGTTGATTGCTTCCATCAAATGCCCTCCGCATATTGGCTGTTACTGCTTTAACTTTCAAACCACTTTTCACGGCCTTCATAGAATTGGATCTGTAGAAAGAAGTATGAAGCATATTTCCAACGTGGGGGAGGGAGAGTGGCGATTTGCATATTGATAAACTGTCTGAGAATAAGCATTTTGAAAGTTAATTGACAAAGTTACCGGTCATGGACTGTTTATATTTCCAACGTGGGAGAAGGAGGCATCGATGCCTAGGTTTATATTTGTCATATTTCTGTTATTACGGCAGACTGTTTTTGTTTTGAAGTGCTTTCAGTATGCCGTAGAGAAATACATGAAGACTGTAAAACTTTTGGAACAAATTATCTTCCGCCATTCCTTGTACTAATTTCATCTTGTATTGTTTTCACCACATTCTCCTTTTGTGTTTCAGAAATAAAAAGAACATCCGAAAGTGTTGTTTCACCTTTGGATGTAAATTTATTCAAATAAGAAGAATACTAATCAGTTTAACAGCTCTTGTTGGGATCAAGTATGATCATAGTTAAAATTCTGTAAAAACGGGATGAACAATACGACCGATACCATGATCATCAAAGGTATGCAGGGTTCTTCAAGGAGGTGACAACAGCCTTCACCTGCAAGTAGCTCCTGAGGCTGTCAATGCCCTTCTCTCTTCCAATACCACTCATTTTATAGCCACCAAACGGGATCGCAGCATCAAGAACAACAAAGCAATTCACCCATACTGTTCCTGCTTTCAGTGCTCGGCTCATTGTGTTGGCTGTGTCGATGTTCTTTGTAAAAACGCCGGCGGCGAGGCCGTATGGTGTGGCATTTGCTCTTCTGATCACCTCATCCATGTCTCTGCAATTATGCAGTATAACTCATTCCTGTTTAATCCACGAACTCAAGTGAATGAGACGATGATATGAAGAAACTCACTTGAACTTGAAGATGGTCTGTACAGGACCAAAGATTTCTTCGGCTGCGATTGGCGAATTATCCTAAGTATCCAAAAAAGAAAGTACAGAGTGAGACGGTTGATCAACCAGAGAACTCTAATTTGTAGAGGAAGGTCTGCATTAATATTTACATTGACATTTGAGAAAACTGTAGGCTGAATGTAGTATCCCTTACTGCCAAATCTTTCACCGCCAGACTCAAGAGTAGCACCACTTTCAATGCCCAGTTTTATGTACTTCAAGACCTTCTCAAATTGGTCCTTGTCAATCTGTTCAAATCAGCAGGGGTAGATTATTATAGCTTTATCAAACATATTGATATACCTGCATCACAATTACCATCTAATTGAGCTTTGAAATATATACCTGAGGACCCTGCTCAACTCCTTCTCTGAAAGGATCACCAACAACACGTCTCATGGCCCTTGCCTTCGCCTTCTCGACGAACTCGTCGTATACACGCTCATGCACAAATGTGCGAGATCCGGCACAGCAGCATTGTCCCTGCAAAGAACAAAGTTTGCAGTAAGAAACAGCAAACATATTTACATTTCAATTCATAACCCATTGGGAAGATTTGTGCAAGTAGTTGACCTGACCTGGTTGAAAAACAGTGCATTGTGAGCTTCTTCTACGGCATGATCGATATCGGCATCGTCGAAAACGATCAACGGAGACTTTCCGCCGAGCTCCAATGTCACAGGCTTCAGATTACTTCTTGCAGCCATTTCCATTATCTTTTTGCCGATATCACTTGATCCGGTAAATGCAATCTGTAAATATTCATGAATAGACAATAATCAACATCTACGCCTTATCCCAGCTAGGATGGATTTATGGTACCCTATGCAACATAAAAGATTTTTAGAAAAAAAACGCCATTCTTTATCAACATCCATGTGACTTGCAAGAGCTGCTCCACAAGTATGCCCAAACCCAGAAACCACATTTACAACACCATCTGGAACTCCTGCCTATACACCAATCAGAAGATCAAACAAAGAAAAATTATTTATCACTTTCATGGCTTCATGTCACGGTATCTATAACCAATGAGATAAGCTACTACCTCATGGAGTAGCTTGGCCAAAAAAATAGCTGACAAGGGTGTTTGCTCTGCTGTTTTCAGAACAACAGTGTTCCCACAAGCCAGAGCAGGCCCGACCTTCCAAGAGAACATAACAAGAGGGAAATTCCATGGAATGATCTGCCCTACAACACCAATTGGTTCATGCATGACTTGCACTTGATATGGTCCATCGGCAGGAACCATAAGACCATGAATCTTGTCCGGCCAACCTGGTTAATGTGAAGAAGAAAATGACCGTTAATGGAGTTAAATCAATGTTACATGTCATTGTAATTTCATGGTATTTCTCTAACAATCAGATTATAATAGTTAACAGGTTGATGTTGTTCCTCACCAGCATAGTATCTGATGAAACGAGCAACCAAGGGTACTTCCATGAAAGCAGATTGTTGGTATGTTTTCCCATTGTCCCAGGTTTCAAGTGCTGAAAGTTCATCATTGTGCTTCTCAATTAAATCAGCAAACCGGTATAGTATTCTTGATCTTTCCTGCATATATTGGATACATGATTTCAAGAACACGAGTAATTAAGATGAAAACGTATTGACTATGAGTGCTAACTTATTTTGCCAATTCATCTAGAAAGAACGGTTTTGTAAAGATCATACATAGGCAGTCATTTTTGGCCATGGACCCTCATCAAATGCCTTGCGAGCAGCGACAACAGCTCGATTGATATCTTCGGCGTCTCCTTCGGCAACATGGGCAATCACATCTCCGGTTCTCGGATCAAAAGTGGGAAACGTCTTTCCTGAATCCAATCATTCAACATTCATTTCAGGTTTGATCATATATTATATTCACAGTGTCTGGGAAGTTCGATAAAAACCCACAAACAATCGATAAAGTTTTCAGGTCATGTTGCATTACCTGATGCAGCATCAACAAATTGCCCATTGATCAGAAGCTGTGTATGATTAACATCAACAGATGGTTTCAATGGCTCTTCCAAGGTGGAAGCATTGCTAAAGCAGCGGATACTCCTCGTCCATGAAGATCGACCTTGAGAATATCAACATGTTTACAATATCATCAAATTACTTTGTCCATGAAATTTATCAAGATGAACATTTGAAAGGAAACTATGAAATCATAAGAAAATTATATGATAAAAAACCATCATGCATCATGTCATTGAGCAATATTGCATGGACGAATAACCCATTGAAGAAAAGACCCACATCAGATTATGATTGAATATTTCACCTTGAAGCTTAGAACAAGTTGCAGAGAAGCCCCGGGAGAGAAGAGATGAGATCCTACAAGCAGCCATGGCAGGAATTGGCAATGATCTTCAACTCCTAGATTCAGTAGAACTAGTGAAGAAATGACTATTTAATTAAGCTAAACATGACAGTGGAACACGAAAGTTCATTGTGTTTCATCAATGGTTGTATTAATCTGTTCTTCCATGAGCTTAGTGGATGGACAAATTTGATCTTGTAAATAGGATCAAACTCGTCTGGAGCTAAGTTTGGAATATCTGCATGATTGTTGGAAATCGGTGAAGAAACAGAGAATGTTGGAGGTTGTTCGAAGCTTTTTTGTTACATATTGCACATGGGTTAATGCATGGGAGGTTAGCGTGTCAGCAAGGGACAGACTTGACTCACTGATCAGTACCTATTCTTAAGTACAATTAAGAATGCCACTTGGTCAGTGTTAGATCCGGATTTTACCAATACCAAAAATTGGTATTAACTTCTTTACGAGTAAATTAAAATTAATTTGAATTATTTAATCTGAAGATCTTTACTATATATATATATATATATATATATATATATATATATATATATATATATATATATATATATATATATATACTAGTTGCTAACCCGGGCGATGCTTGGCTAAAATATTTGAAATAAATCTTAATTATAATAAAAATGAAAATAAATTCTAATTATAATAGAAAAATATTAAAGGATTCTGAACAAATTATAATTACAATAAAAAAGTGATATTTTTATTAATAGGAAATAAAAGGTTAATATTGTTAAATAATTAGTTGACATATGACAAAGCAAATCCTAATTACAATAAAAAAAGTACAAAAGGATTTGAAAAAATTCTAATTGTAATAGAAAAATAAAATTTTTATTAATAGAAAATAAAAAGTAATATTGTAAAATAATTATATGATACAAGTAATACACGTGGCAAAACAAACCCTAATTACAATAAAAAAGTATTAAAGGATTCAAAATAAATATTAATTACAATACAAAAGTAAAATTTTTACTAATAAGAAATAAAATGTAATATTATCAAATAATTAAATGATACGTGACTGACAGGATGGTAATAAAAGTCATCGATTTTATATATTAATATATAGATTTAAAAAAGTTTACAATGCCATTTTATAATTATTTAAAAATAAAAATTAAGTAGACAATATTGATTATCTTAGCAGCAAATAATGTTGAGTTAGTTAGTTAATGTTCTTATTTGGTGCATTGGTTTAAATCTGATGATTCTTATGTAAATGCTCTCACGTAGGATGTCTCAAGATTGAATTTATAAAATTTATTTAATAATGGTATTTAAAAATATAAATTTGACAATTATATAACATGGTAAATATAACTTAACTAAAATAAATTTACACCATTTAGGTTTTTGTAAGTTAATAAGGCCTAAATAAAAATATAAAATTTAAATTTATTACGTTGTGCAAATAGAATTACAAAGTAAATCCTTTTGTTTAAAAAAAGTTTTTTAAAAAAACTTTGAACTATTTATATACTTAGAATATTTCAAGGTGGATCAGGCATCCTATTTTGAAAAGTAATTTATACACAACTCCTAGCAAACGATCATCTAGCTTAACTACAGTTTAAGTTATAAAAAATTAATCAAATTTCCATATTTTAAAAAATCTAAGATGCATGATTCATAATACCATTTAAGAAAAATTACATTACATACGTAAGCAGTATTTTCACTTTTTTATGTTGACATTATTATTTGATCACATACATACCTCCAATATTAATGTCTAGGTCAATAAACAACATAAAAAATACTTGGTTTAATTACATATATACGCAAGATACTAAACGTGATGACAATCTCTCTAGTTTAAAAATACGTACAGATAATATTATACGTTGATAAGTAAAATATTAGATATTTTTTCCCATTGATAACTAAAATCAAGAGAAGGTCCATATGCATGTACTCGCACCAAGCACATGCGAACAGCTCATATTTTCGTATTTTTATCTTTTGCATAGTTTTGATTACCCATCGTAGATGAGCCTAGCTTGGCTTGTACATGATAACGGGCCAAGCCGAACCCAAAAATTAGACTTGCCAGGTTGGCCTCAACTTAGTATAAAGTTCGAGCCGAGTTCGAATTCAAGGCTTTTATAGAGCCCATGCAGGCACACTCTCAAGAGCCCCGGGCTCATGGCCATTGAACAAGAGCTCGGAGCTCTGCCATTGGACAAGAGCAGTAGTAAAGAAATAAAATAAATAAATAAACAAAACCTAACTTTCTCTTCAACTCCAAATCTCCAACTCAAAACCTCCAACTATCTAACCCTAAATTCCCAACTCTTTTCTCTTCATATATTATCTCACAATGACACACTCTTTAAATGAATTTGAAAATATTTACCTCCAAATGAATATGAGTATGATCACGGTGATGACTTGGAAGAGGAGATTGCTGATGCAACCCAAGCCGGTGCCTCACAAGCCAATGCAATGCAATTAATCGATCCCTCCCAAGCCTCGTCAAGCCAGAGCAAGGTTGACAGAGCAGAGAGAAAACTGTCCAGGGTTGGTGAACATTTTAACAGCTCGTCAACAAGATAACAAAGAAGCCAAGAGCCCAATGTAATGTTGTCCTACCATTTTAGCCTTAATACAAGGTGGTAATTCTTGCCTTATGCGTCACGCCGAAAAGGTTTGTTTCTAAGTAGACTAGATTTTCCACGACATGGAAGATTGGTATTATTAAGAGTAAAGATTAAGCCAACTTCCGTAATTTTATGAAGTATTTGAAGATTTTGATTATTTATTTTTTGTTGTTGACAGTGAATAAATTGTAATTTTTTTGATTTAATGTTAAATATGATTGTACGTGGGTACGTAGGTGTCAATCTAGATGAGATCTACTTATACTAATATCATTCAAATTTATATTTTTATAATTTTTTCATAAATAAATAAATAAATATATACTTTTATTAATATTTTATCCTTAATTTTGTTAGTTTTCAATGCTTTTAGAATTCAAGCAAGCTCTGCTCCAGTTGACCGAGCAAATGAGCTTAGTCGAGTCCGGCTTTTCTCCTCAGCAGCTGAACTTGGGTCAGCTTGTTTTGTGGTCGAGCCTAGACTAGCCGAGCTCAAGCTGGGCTTGGCTCTACCAAATCAAGTCGAGCCAGCTTGGCTCTGCCACAAGTAGTTTTGATCGACTTGAGAAACACACATCTACTTGCATATATCTTTTATAGCATTTTTATTGGCTAATAGATTACCATAAAATTTAGATACATATAAATTGTGTATCCTCGTAATTAAAATCAACTAACTTGAGTACTAAGAATATATAAATAAAGTTCTTTACCACTCTGCCACACTTTTGGTGACACCCTTGAGAAGGGATACGCATCACGCTAGTTAAGTCAAATTTTACTTAATTTAAATTATACTCGTTTGATTTAGAATTCGAGTCAAATTAATAAGTACTTGAGTTAGTTTTAGTTCGAGTTGTATTCAAATTTACCTTGGGCTAGCTTAATTTGTATTTACTCAACTCTTCTTTTGTATAATTTATTTTGAAATTTAATTTATAATAAAAATATCTCAACTTAAATATAATTATGCATAAAAGATAATTTAATCGTGCATAATTCTATTTAAAATCTTTATCATATAGTTTACTTTGTAATTTAAATAAATTTATTTTTTAAAAAATTAGGATAAATATGGTCAAAATTTTAATTTTTTATATAATATATCATGGTTGCATGAATCGGAATCGGAATCGGAATCGGTTTTCCCGTGAATCGGAATCAGAATTGGAATCGGTCTGAATTGGTCAGGAATCGCTTCAGTTGAATCGGTTCAAATCGGTCATATACAAAAATTTGCCAACTCAGTTCAAAAATACCTGAAATACATAATTATATAATTTCTCAACATAAATACACAAATTCAAGTATTTATACAACAATCACAAAGGTATGTAATTATGACAATATAACGGTAGAGTACAGTTCCTAAAAACCATAGCATATCAACACTAGCAGTACAAACTACACTAGCAGTGAAGAGAGTACAAAACAAATTAGCTCCTACACACGGGGTTCCCTGTCAGTCAATTTAGGATTTTTGTTTGGATGATGAGTACATGAAATATTGCCTATCATTTGCTGAAGAAGACACAAAACAAATGCTCTGTGACAAATGTCAACGAATTCTATCAAATGACGAATATCAAAGGGATCTATTATTGATTGATGAAGTTTATAATTTCCAATAATCAATAGACTAGAAAAAAAAACAAAAAAACACCTACTGTTCATAGAATGAAATAAACATCAAAATTCAGATACAAATTAAAAAAAAAGGCGAAACAAGCATTCACTGATTCTGTAAAGGTTTATGTCTACCACCAAAGGGATTCCTAACATAGAGTGCAAAATGCAGATGAGTAGTGAACCATATGCAGTACAAGAGCATGCATTCACTTCAACAACAGAATCAAAGAATACAATGTGTAAAAAATAAGAGAATTATAAAGTACACAAACAAAACAACTGGACGCCTCTAATATAAGTTAATTTTTCGGTAACATGATCAAAACTACCAATAATCAGAATGCCTAAACTCCACTTGATGGAAAAACATAAGTGGAGAAAGCAAGTTATTGATCAAAAATTTGGTTCAACTAGGAATATACACAATAAGTGGTGAACAAACGATTAAAAAACCAAGATCCCAGCATAAAAAACACAACTTGTACCAAGAATCCAACTGGAATCGCGGCAGAATCGCGGCGCTCGCGTCGGCCGGCGGAACCCGAGTTCGGGCGGCGGTCGCAACGTCTGCGGCGGAGGGCGGAGCTGAGGTCGGAGTCGGGCGGCGGTGGCCTGGTCGGACGGAGGACGGCGGAGGGAGGACGGCGCAAGGCGGCGAGGGCGGCGGAGGGAAGGTCGGAGTCGGGCGGCGGAATCGGGGGGAGGGTATGATTTAGGTTTTTAAATCCAAATTACCATTTTACCCATGCTTAAATAATTTAATAAAAATTATACCTAGGGTATTTTGGTAATTTCCTAAAAAACCGATTCCGATTTAAATCGGCCGATTCCGATTCCGAGTTAAATCGGTCGGAATCGGCCGAAACGGGCCGATTCACGACCCGATTCGGGGCCGACCGAGTCGGCCCCGAAATCGGATCGGCGCGACGCCGATCCGATTTAAATCGGCCGATTCGTGCAACCCAGTAATATATTAAGCTTCGAGTCGAGTTAGGTTCAACAGTTAGAAGCCCAACCTCAGCTCCTTTCATATCGAATAAAATTTTTTGAGCAATGATTTAGGTATCCGACTCAGATATTGAGGAAGGAATTTCTCCCAATGGCAATGATTCAGAATCACCAATGAACTCTACAGAAAAGAAAATTCTCCAACCGTTGATAATTCAGAGCCACCAACAGAATTGAACCACTCAACAGAAGAAGCAGCTGAAATTGACAAGGAGAATGACAGTTCTCAGCCAAACAACTAGTGGGATGATCTGGCCTAGATTTGTACTTTATTAAATATATATGATAAGTATTTACAAAAAATAAAAAGCTTAGTTTTCTTATCATATAGTAGGTTTAATTTGTTATGCATAGCATTATTATTATTATATTGATTATATATAATGTATACAATTATTATTTTTCAGTTCATGCATACTGAAACCTAGGTTTCAGATCAGGTCATGTAACCAATATATATAGCAATATAATTTAGAGGTGCAACTCTTTTACTTGAAGCTTTTACTCGAGCACGTAGGGGGCTTGGTCTTATGCCGTTTTCTAATACTAGTCATGTTGCATGATCGGATACTCTTCTATTAATATTGTTGGGACTGATTGGAAAACTGGGTGGATTACTAACATTGATAGAAGGCTGTGCTTGTACATCTAAAGGAGAGTAGTACCTACGTTCAATATATACAAGAGCCTCGTGATAATTCATATTGTAGCCTTGTAGACAATATTTGTAAGATACATGTTCATCTTTATGTCACAGCTAGCTAGCCGGATGTGAGTTAATAAAAGATAATGCATTTTTGTGCTAGACATCAATTTTAATTTTGCAAGTATTAAGTAGTTATGGATTTCCAATGATTTGATTATTTATCATCACCTTGTATACTTTGATTAGTTTTCCCCAGTTCGATCAAAAGTTGCTTTTTTTTGTAATTTACTAGTTATAACTAAGCAAGTTAATAATTTATACTATAAAAATTACTCTATTTATTTAGTAGGACAAAGGGAAGCAGTTATCAAAAACTCAAATGATCTGGGGAGAAAGGCGGCCAGGTCTGGTCGGCCAAAGAGGCCCATTTTCCATCTCTATAGCTATGTGACGATTAATATTTTTCTCATTTTAATTGTTGTATGTATAAATTATATATTGTAATCACAGTATTACCTTTTGCTAGAGCTAGTCCACCCTAGTAATTTATAGTTTAAGTGGCTTCTCCAACAAGGACGAGTCAGTGGCCGGACTCTCCAATAAGGACGAGTCAGTGGCCCGACTCTCCAATAAGGACGAATCAATGGCCGCACTAGCAGACACAAGTAAACATCAAATTTCTACGCTGTAGAAGTATACTAGTGTTCCCACTTGACGAAGGCATTTTGAGGATGATATGTCCAGCTAACCAGTTTCCAAATGAACAAAACCAGAATATTGGTTTTTCTTTTCAGTCTAACTCGTCAAGTCTTGTTAAGAATATGACCTTCCCCGCCATTATCGCTGCTCCCTCAATGCCGTATAGACTTGCTTATACATCGAAGTCTTAATTCCTTGCAAATTCTTGTCCCTTTCCCTTGCAATCATCCACGAAACGTGTGGAGGAAACCAAGTCTCCTCAATAACAGCTACTATAAATAAAACTCAATATTTCCCTCAACATATAATACAAAGTGAAGAAATTGATCAATCTGATATATATTTTGTACCGGCCATGGCTTCCACAGGAGTCGTTCTTAGATGTTTTGTGTTGGCCTTGGTTTCTGCTCTTGTTTTGTGCGATGGAAGACCAGCTGGTGTCTCTAAGGAAGAGTACTTGAAGATGAAGGAGTACCTTCGCCAGATGAACAAACGCCCTGTTAAATCCATCACGGTAGACAAAAGCATATATTCTTTCACCTACTGTTACTTCCATAATGGTAGATCAAATATATACATGTCAAGTTTTCTCTACCTTTTCTTAATTCATAAAACATAATTTTTGGATATGTTTATATGCATGTACCATGTACGAACCAATTTATGTGCCCATGCATCTATACGTATCACATATATAATACGTCCACGAGTCCAGGAGCCAAATATCTAGCCAAACCCTTTTGATCCGATCATGCATGATCCTATATTGTTGGGTAATTTACATGTTTTTAAAATTGGTCTGTATTCATCATGGGCGCATGTATTGTTATTGATATGCATTGCAGACCAAGCATGGGCATGTTTTCGACTGTGTTGATATATACAAGCAGCCGGCACTTGACCATCCTCTACTACAAAATCACACTATCAAGGTAATTAATTTTATCTAAACCTCAAATGCATGCTAAATTTTCCAGTATGTTAATCTTTGATCATGCTCGGTCATCAGATGCAACCATCATCTATCTCGGAGACGTCTCCATTGTCATCTAAAACAAAAACAAAGTTTGGACTTCTGGGAGGGGGCTGCCCCAAGAACACAGTACCTATCAAGCGTATTCACATGGAGGACTTGTTAAGGGCAGGTTCAATCTCCAACTTCTTGGAAAAGCCACTTATGACCGGCGTAAGTCTTCTATCGTCTCGTTCGTCGTCATTATCATCTCATGGCCTAACTACAAGAAAATATAAGTTTAATTTAATCAGTGACGAAAATACTTGCCTCTGATGCCAATAATTTTTTTATCAAGATTGTAGTTATAATTAAACTTGAAGCTTTGAGTTCATTAAAAAAATTTTCACTTTTATCCACAAGTCGTAAACTATTTTTAAGGTTGGCATGGGCTATATTATTGTTAAGGAAAATAAAGTCCACAATTTAATTATGAAAACAGTGAAAATTTGTCTCAAATACATATACATCTACGGTGTACTATATCGATAGATTATATTGCCATCAGCATATATATATATATATATATATCTTTGCAATTCCCTGTGACAAAATTCGAAGCCCCGTTTTCTTGTAAGGGGCCTTATGTTCAACTTTGCTAGCTACCGGGGCAAAGACATATAAGGATTGGTGATGATCAAAGTAATAACTTTGGTGATATGTTGATTCTTTTTTCAGCACAAGTATGCGGTCATGAGTGCACAGAGCGGGAGTTATTTGGGCACTGAAGCGAGTTTAAGCCTATGGAATCCACAAATCAGTGACCCTTCTCAGTTTAGTTTGACACAGTTGTGGCTGCTCGCTAACCCAAGTGGTCCACTCAACACCATTGAAGTTGGTTGGCATGTAATGTACAATTCATCTTCATCATCATCGATCCGTCCCAAAAAATTATCATCATTATCATCGTTTATATTAATTATAAGTTATAAATAATTCGGTTTTTTTCTGTATTTCTTTGCAACCTTAAAAAATAATACTAAAAACATTGTAGGAATATTGGTCCCAAAAATTAAAAAAACAATATTGTAGGAATGCTTTTGTTAGGTTGAAATCTTTGCGGCAACAATTTGTTCATAATACATATTCTACGTATCGGAATTTCTTTGCAACCTTAAAAAATAATACTAAAATCATTGTAGGAATATTGGTCCCAAAAATTAAAAACAATATTGTAGGAATGCTTTTGTTAGGTTGAAATCTTTGCGGCAACAATTTGTTCATAATACATATTCTACGTATCGGATTTGGGAAAATGATCGAGAAAACTAATATATATATTTATATACATATACTTACCTCAAGTTAATACATTTTGAAATAAATATATATAGACGCGAGGTTAGGATTTTTCTCGTGAATATTATAGTCATAATTTGTGTGGGAAAAGACTCGGGTAGCACTCTCTTTAAATAGTGGTAATTAAACTGGTAATAATTAATGGTCTTTAATGCTCTATATAGTTATATATATTCATGATGAAGTCAATTAAGAACTAGCTATAGTTTATTCTATGAACAACATTATGAACGAATTGAATTAAGTGGTTTATCAAATGTATGCAATATTAAACAAGGCATTCATGAACAAAATTATAATTACATTTTCTTTTTTAAAAAAGGCTAACACGTGTATACCTACCATTGGCAGGCCTACCCTCAAATGTACAATGACTATCAGACACATCTGTTCACGTATTGGACAGTAAGAGCTGATTTTAACCAATTGGTTTTCAAGGAAGAGAATTTCATATTATATGTAACTTAAATTGTGTCATAATTCCATCTTTTTCTTTTTTTATCCAACTTTGTTCAGTCGAATGGCTACCAAGGCACAGGATGTTACAATCTTAAATGTCCTGGATTTGTACAAGTGAGTCAAGAGATGACCCCGGGATCAGTTCTAGAGCCAGTTTCAACTACAAATGGCCATCAGTATGAACTTCATCTTGATGTGTTCAAGGTGATATAGGTTAATTAGTTATGAGTAACTTTTAACATCCATTAAATTGTTTCGAGATCAATTTTATTGAGTATATATACACTGGTTGTAGGACAAAGAAAGTGGGGATTGGTGGCTAACTTATGACAAGGATCATCAAGTGGGGTACTGGCCAAGTAGTCTCTTCAATGGTGCCTTCGACAACTCTGCTTATTTGGTTCAATGGGGTGGAGAAGCCTTCATCGGATCAGCATCGGGTGCATACCCTCCAATGGGCAGTGGCAGTTTTGCTGAGGAAGGTTATGGAAAGTCTGCTTACGTGAAAGATATACGGGTGGTTGATGCTTCTGGGCAGAAAGTAGAAGCTCCAATTGATCCATCTGGTAGTTTTCAAACCTATGGTTGCTATGACATAGCTGATGGTGGTAATGAGCTAGAAGGAAGTGGGAGAGCATTCTACTATGGTGGACCTGGAGGAGCTTGCAATTAACAATCAAGAGAGATGAATATTTATTCATGATATATTATATATCTATGTATGCCATTTGAAATTCTGATCAACTTCTCTATATTATATGTTATTTACTTCAATGGGGTAAAGAATTATGAAGTTTAAAAATAGGTGGGTATCTTATGTTGACGTTAAGTTTAATAGTAGTCTAAAAGACAAGTCTGTGCTGAATGGTTACATATAAGTCTTAAACCTTATTATAATTTATTGTATGTTTACGTCTCAATAAATCTTTACATTGCTGGGTTTCATTAAAGGTACGATAAGAATGTAACGTGGAATTACTGTGAGAAGAAAAACTTTAAAATAATAATAATAAGGGTAATATTTATAACATGAGGGCAACTAGCTAATTTAGGGCAACTCGATATAGATAAATGATTTGTTTACATTTAGATAGAAAGATGGTATGTAAATTGTAGTTGGAGGATCATGGGACTTTGGAAGATCTAGCTAGTTGTCAATTAAAGAACCTCAACTAGGCTCAACTTGTTTTCGAACTCAGTTTCAATAGTTCAAAGTTCGTTCGAACTTGGTTCGAGATCGAACGAGTTTTAAACATCCATCCTCGAGCTCGACTCGAATACACTTCAACTCTTTAATTTTGTCGAGCTCGAACCCAGCTCGTCGTGAGCTTAAAACCGAGCTCGATTGTAAAGTGAAAAAGTAACTCATTTTAAAAATATGAAATCAATGTAGATTGAACCTATGACCTCCATAATCTTCAACTTGAAGACTTACCATCTAAACTATCTCACTACTTTATTATTATAATGTATATAAATAAATAAATAAAACTAATTACAATTAAACTTATTAGTG